>JAODAL010021086.1:0-67860 GCA_025379985.1 Phyllomedusa bahiana | reverse complement strand
AAAGTAAAAACTACAGTTTGCGGTGAAAAGTTGTTGTGTCATCCTTTATAGCCGGTACACTTCACAAGAGTCCCACATCTCTCTCCCCGCAATGAAAAAAACCCGAAGGGGCTACCATGACTCCCGTTCTTTACAAGTACCAACCTTTTAGAATTTTCCCAACAGGACATAGGGTGTTTGGGGAAGACAATGTTGGTGCAGTATTAGAAAAGGGAAGAAAAATCAAAAGACTGTCAATCTTCCTTAGTCTTGGGCTCCATGCAAGCTCTCGCCTTGGGGGTAAGAATGATTCTTTGAAGTTCGGAATCAGCCCAGAACTAAAAGGAGGACCGGTCAATGACTGAATAGAGCTGGGACCCAGTCTCAAAAGATTACCTTTGAAAAAAACCTCCCGTCATGGTAAAAAACCCCTGCAGGGCTGCAAGGTCCCCCCTCTCACACAGAATGTCCGGGCCAATTTGAAGTTCACCGGGACCTCTGGTGTGCAGATGAGGCATGGGAGCAGGTTAGTGGTAAGAAAAAAAATAGAATTTTTTTTTGGAAATCAGCTCACTCACCATGTTTAGAGGGAAAAAGGGTGAGTACAAAACCAAATAACCCTCCCAACCCTATGAAGATAGGGGGGGGAAACATCAACATTGGGGGCTGCTTTTTTGCAAAGAGACAGGATGCTGCGCCGCATTTAAGGGAGGATGTTTAGGATGTATCGCGAGATTTTAGCCAAAAATTCCCTTTTATCAGTAAGCATTGAAGATGGGTTTTGGCTGATCTTCCAGCAGGACAAATTTTACCCGAAAACCAGCCAGGGCAACTAAGAAGTAGCTTGTTTAAAAGCATTTTTGGGGGGGAATTGAGTGGCCCTCCAACTTGACCTAAGCCCAATTGAAAAACCCTTTGGAGGGACCTAAATTTCAATGAAACCCCCGGGCGACCTCCCCAAAAAACCGGGAAAGATTTGGGAGAAGATCGGTATGGGGGAAGTTTAAACCCCTTTCCCCAATGTGTGAAAAATTTGGTCAAGTTTTTAAAGGGGAAACGGTTTGTTTCCCTTTAAATTTGCAAACAAAGTTTTTCTGTTTCAAATAGTAAGGTTTTTTTTCAAATTGTATCAAATACTTATTTCGGGAAATTAAAAATGAAAAATTTCATTATTTAAAAATCATACAATGTGTTTTTCGGATTTTTTTTTTTTCTGTCTCCCCCAAAAAGTTCAAGTGTCCCTATGTTAAAAATTACGATCTTTTAAAATTTTTAGGGATGGGGGGAAAAAACCTGCAAAATCCCCCAGTGAAATCAAAATTACTTATTTTCCCCCTTTTATATTTAAAAAAAACGGAAAGTGGACGGCCCAGTAGGGGGGCCCACCTGTTCGGGAAGGGTAAAAAGGGGTTCCCTTGTTAATCAGTTTTAAGCAATTATCCCCCTCAAACAATTAATTACCCAATTCCCACCCCCAAAAAGTTTTAAGGTGGGGGCATTTTACACAGTTTTCAAAATTTTTAAAATTAATATTCGGGGGTAACCATTAATGTGCAGCATGAGCAGGGGGGGAAATTGATTTTTTTAAAAGGTTTATGGTGGGTTTTGTAAAAGGGGAAATTCGGACCCAAAGCTGACTACAGTTCATCCCAAAATTTGCTGGGGGGGATGCGGTGGGGGAGGTTCTTTGTAGGAAAAACCCAACCTTTCAAGGGGTCCCCCCAGATGTTAAATTGGGGTTTTCGGGAAAAATTAGGGAAACCGGGGGTAGTCTTGTAAGTCTTCTCATTTTCATCCAATAATTTGGTTAGATATTTCAAAGCTGTGAAAAATGTCACTTTTGTCTTGCGGGAAAGGGTCCTATTCACCCCATGGAAGAAAAATCAGTATGAAAGGGGGTTTTAAAAAATTTCTATAAGGATGGATTAAAACAAAAATTTTTTTTGGGGGTCCCTTCCCTTTTCTGCTCCCCCACCCTTGTGTTCTTCTTAGAAAGGGTTTTTTCGGGTTTTTTTTTCTGCTGGTTTCTTGCCTGACTTGATTTGCCCACCCCGTTTGAGGGAAGCAAAAAGATGTGATTCTCAGAGAAGGCAACATTGGCAATCGCGGGGGGGAAAATTTTAAATCTGCCTTGAAAACTGAAGCCTTTCTGCGGGTACGGTTTTTTTTCCCGAGGGGGCAGTGACCATCCGTCGGGCTTTGGAGCCAAACACGCGGGTAGGATTAAATAACTTTTTGGCTTTAGAAACATGCCCTTGGGGTCCCCTGATTCATTTTGGGGGGTTTGAGATCCCTCCACTTAGGGGTTTTTGGTCCCCTCTCACACCCCTTTTCTTTTAGCGAGGGTTCACCCACAATCAAGGGGCCGTGGGGGGCTCGGTTTCCAAAAAATTCACTATGGGGGCTTTTTGCCCAAACTTAATAGCCGTGACAATTTACAAAACAGGGCCTTTATAAAAATGCCCATTTTATATCAATTAATTTTGAAAAAAAACCCAAACACGGGCAAACCCCGGACTCACAAGAGTCACCCCTACTCATCAAGAAGGGGGGAAAAACCCCTGGGGAAAAAAAACCCATGGGGCAAAAAAATGGGCTAAGGATGCCCATAGTTAAAAGGGAAAAATTGTAAACATTTTTACACATAAAGGGAAAACCTACTAAAACTTTACGATTCCCAAATAACATTGATGGGCCCTTCATTGTAAAATTTTGATAGCTGAATAAAACCTTTTAGATTAGTCATTAGGGGCGGGGGTGGGGGAAAGGGAAAAATTGTTTCCCCCCAGTTCTTCTGGTGAGAGAAAGAGGAAGAAAAAGAAAAAACAGAAAGTTACATCTATTCCTAAACCTCACCCTCCTCACAGTAAAACACTGTGCACACCCATACTCATTCCTCTTACAGCACAACCAACCTTACTTACATCTATGTAACTATAAATACATGAGCTACAGGACTATGCAGGCATTATAGGTCTCCCTCCCACAGACATGTCCCTCTTTGCTCAATGCTCCTTACAGTATAAACACTATGCATGCACCTAACTCTTTCCTTTTACAACAGAACCACCCTTGCTTAAATCCATACAACTTTAGAGGGCAGAGCTAAAAGATATAAAGGGGCTAAAAAAATCCTTCTTTCCCCCAAAACATCCCCCTTTGCTTAGGGGTTTGGGAGATACTTGGTACTTAGTATTGTGTCTTTTGTTTACCTTTCACTTTTTAGGGTATGTTCACATGGCTTATTTTGCCACATAATTGTGGGCGTATTTTGCCCCGCAATTACCGTTATCCATAGCTCTCATAGAGAACTATGGATTACGCCTTGTCCCCCTGCGCATACAATCCAATTGTACTGTACGCGCGGGGAGATAAGTAATATGTAACTTATTTGTGGCAGTTACGCGGCGCGAGTAATGAATGTCTATGGGGCCGGCGGGCTGCCAACCCCCCTGTGCAGCGCGACTTCCAAATTGTACGCGCTGCAATTACGACATGTGAACATAGCCTTAGTTTACAATAAAAAAAATCTGCAATTTGCTTACTGCATGAGCTACAGACTATATCCTTGTTAAAGCTCTGGTGCCAAAATAGAACCAATGGAGAATCCATAACTGAGCCCCCAAACCTGTCATGTGCCTTTACTATGTAAGCTCCAAACCCTGGGTGCAACTGCTACCTCTGTATCTTCTTTAGTTGAGTTTATTCTCCTTTGTATACAGAAACTGCCATTTTGGTATATTGCAGCAACTATACATAATTCATATTAACTTGAATAGAAATATTCAATAAAATTCAGTAGTGTTCAGAGCAGCCACTTGTCATGCAGCACACATTTCTTTAAAAAAAAGATAAAAATTTCTATTGCAGTTTATTGTGCATCTCCTCAGTAGCTGTCTGCATGTAATCTTCCTTGCTGTGTTGCCTCTGTTCAGCAAATACACACTGTGAAACGGGTTACATAGTGATGAATTGTCTAATTTTTTACACCCTACAGAGCCAGAATATACTTAACAATATTAATCTGTGTAATGTTTCTTGAACAGTTCTTCCCGTGTTGTCTAGAAGGTGCCTGTCTAGATTGTCGAATTACAAGAGAAAATCTACCATGTCCATAAAATGCTGTTTATCATGGCATTATGGCGTCTCACCTTCCTCTACATTTAGGGGGCCTTCTTTACTGCCAGGCAGATTGAGCAGAGTGAGCTCAGTGTCAGTGATTGCACAATAATCATCAGACATAGTATTATAGAATTTTCTGTTAAAAAAAATTAAATACCAAAAAGCTTTACCATGATAAATTGTTTGTTGAGGATATCTGACGCTGGACCATTAGTGAAGTAATAGATCAGCATGACTCGTTTCTAATGGTAGACACACATTCACATATACTCTATGATCAAGTACATTATTAGCCAGTTTTTCCTATAATAATATTTATCTTTGAAGCTGATATCCAGTATTGATGCACTATAATTGACAGTTACCGATGCTTTACTTTTTTTTCTGGCTTAGTTGCTTACAGTTAATGAGGTGTAAGGTCCCTTTCACATGTGTCAGATTCCACGCAGATTATGGTAAAATCCATGTCAGATTTGACGATCCACATCTCATACATGTGAGTCAGGTTTTTGTACCCTATTCACATGCAATAGAAAATTTCTAAGTTGGCTATTAAAATGAAAGTAATCAGCTGTGGAAATAGGTAGTATGCTACTTACTTCACCCAATTCTGCACTGAAAAGCTAAGGATGAGCTTGAAGGGGTTTTCCCATCTCACATATTTGTAACACATGGATAGGAATGGCCATAAATATGTGATAGTTATGGGTCCATACCTTTCTTGCAAACGACCCCTGAAACTCTCAGTTGAGAACGGAGAAGTGGTCAAAACCCATTTATTTCAATGGCAGTTCTTAGTACAGATGAGCGGGCATACTCTGGGATCCACATCTATCACACATTTATGGCATATCCTATCAATATGCCAAAAAATGCGTGAGATGGGAAAACCCCTTTCATGGCGTTAATTCTTGTGTGGATGGATGCCAGGCTGTTTAAAATCCAGTTCAAGGGCAGAAATATTAGTGTTACCCTTGCCTATTGACACGGACCACAAGCAGTGGTAAATCTGGGCAATGAGATGCTCAGGTTAGTGACATCATCGCCATAAATGGTGGGACTAAAAGGGGATGAGGTATGTAAAACAATGAACAGGAGTTAAAGGGGATTTGCCAAGACAAAAGTTTCTTACCTCTCTCCTTAGCACAGGGAGAATGTCAACAAATCACGCTGAGTCATGAAGCTGCAGGGCTGAGAGGGAGGGGGTGAGTGAGGAGTGAGGAATCCAAGGGAGCGTCTCAAAAACTTAAGTGAAATAATAAACAGTACAACAGTGGATTCTCAATACAGCAAAGACACAGCCTCAGACTGCACTCTCCTAACCCGATGCCTTAAAAGCTCATTCATTTTGCCTGTCATCCCGATAAGAAGTGTTTCACGGCAAGCCGCGGCCTGTCAGCTCCTGGGTCGTGTCTAGTGCAAGCTTTCAGGTAACTAAGGGGGACTGAGCAATGCTGTAGCTCTCAGAGTCTTCACTTTTTTTTAATGACATATATTTAGAAAAGTGATTAAATACCCATTTTGGAGTATCCCACGTCAACATTACATGGTGGCAAAATCCCTTTAATGGTCTGAAAAGTGTCTATGGACTAATACATTCTCTAGAAAAATATGAAATATACTTGCTTACCTGAAGACCATATAAATGTTGCACTTCTTCCTTATCTAGGCCTCCAGCAGTAAAATAAACCTATCACTTTTAAATGCTAATAACCTGACTGCTAATTCTGTTTTAGTCTACACAGTAAAGCTGAGAAGTGAAAACTTAAATATTTTCTGAATGGTTAGTCACAAACAAATTAAAGGGGTTTTGCCAGGACTGAGTTACTTACCTCCTAATTAGCACAGAGTAGAATATAAACAAATCATGCTGAGTCATGAAGGCTGCAGGAGAGAGAGGGAGGGGGTGAGCAGAGAGTGAGGAATAAGGGAGCGTCTCAAAACTTAGCTCAAATAATAACTTTACAACAGTTGATTCTTTATACAGCAAGACACAGGCTCATACACTGCTCTTTCTACCCAGCCCCTTGAAGCTCATTCATTTTCTCTGTCATCAGATAAGAAGTGTTTCACGCAAGCGCGGCCTGTCAGCTCCTCTGGTCCTGTCTAATGCAAGCTTTCAGGTAACTAAGGGGGACTGAGCAAGGCCGTAGCTCTCAGAGGCTTCACTTTTTGTAATCACATATATTTAGAAAAGTGATTAAATACCCATTTTGGAGGATCCAACGTCAACATTACATCGTGACAAAACCCCTTTAAGAAAATATATGTGATAGAAACCTCATTTAAATTATATATTATTATATATAATTTTCTGGTAATACATTCACTATAATATAACCGTGTCCGTTAATTTGAGTAAAGTCACTCAAAAATCGCATTGACCAACAAACAAATTGCCAATCTGGTCTCTTACACATGAAGCACAAGCAGGGCAGAGAATAGTGGTATATTTACTATTTTGCCATAGGCAAACTTGAACTCTAACAGTTCTCAATCTATAAAGTACTAAAACGTAACTTTTATTATGTATAACACTAAACCTCTATACATACTATTAAAAACCTGATTTCTAACCTCCCAATTTATCCCTTTCTAATTGTGGAGGAATAACTCCTTTTCTGTTGTCAAGTCTGGTGGAACCCCACCTCTCAACAGGGGAGCCTTATATATACACTAATTTACTAACTCCAATAAGGGATCCAAAACATCCCACTTGGGCAGTCCTCCCTAATCCGATGGACATAAAACATATAAGATTTCCTTGTCAAACCCTCTGCAGCGGGTGACAATTGTAGAAAGAGGTGAGAAATCATAAATTAAAATGTCATGCCTGACCTCCCCAACATGTTTCACCAGCTAAACTGGCTTCAGGGGATAAGGGTCCGGTCCCATGTGGTGTAGCTCATTTCCTTTTATATCCTCTTAGGTACACACCCTATTCAGGTGCTCACTAATTGGCCACCAGAGATTCAACAATCCCCATTCCCCCACATTGTTAGGGGGGTAAAACAAGGTGATCAATTCAAGAGCGGTACTAAAGCAGAGAATCAACCTTCTTGAGGACTGCCATAAGTTATGTCAAATGGGAAATGTTATGTTCTTGTAATTTCATGTATGTGTTTTTTGCAGGAGATGCTGTGTAGTGATGGTATATAGTTTTAGTTGTTTGTGAAATTTTGTTTTGTGCAGTTTTTCAACATGTCAGTGAAGAGGTTTGTCCCCAAGTGTGTTGAGAATGTGAAGTTGTAAGCAAGGTTAGCATGGAAAGCCCATTGCTGGACAGAGATTGGTATATGTGAGACCATTTGACTTTTCCATGGGTAGATTCCAATGTCTGCATAAAACGCTAGTGTAACATGTGAGGAGGGTAAGAGACAAATTAGTTATGCTTTCAACAGACAACTGAGACTGACGACTGGATGATTGAGAGAAAGCCGAGAAGCCTACTGAAGGCCTCCTAGGTCATGGAGATTGTGAACCACAGTGACAGTGAAGAGCAGCAGGAGAAAGAGCTGAGGCCAAAATAATCTTGGTATAGGAGGAGAAAACCAGTGACATCAATGACATCATTGACATCAGTAACACTTGAGCAAGTAGTGATGGCACCACTCATGACTGCAGAGCTTTGCCTTCTGAAACAGGTCTCTGATCGGTATATTATGCCCCTAATACAGAACATGGAGAGTACGTTAAAGTGTGTTGCTAGATCAGAACTACCAGGTGGTAACTCCTATACGAAAGACTGTGAGATTTTGAGTGAGAATTGCCTAGATCTGTGTATTTGTTCATGTGTTGATGTAACCACCAAGTTTATATTGCCTCTATGTTCAAGAACTGTGTCTGTCAAGTTATTGCTGTGACATCTACGCACTGAGGTGGAACCTCTAGGTCCCACGCCATACCAGTGACAGACCATAGGGGTTATCATCATCTCACGCTAGTTAGCCCTTATAAACTGCTTTGGGTTCAATGGCATTAGGAGATAAGGTGGTGTAACTTATTTAATCTTTTTAGTAAAATGCTTGGATTCACACACTACAAGAGCTCCTACAATAAACATATAGAGATGTATATTTGAAAACTCAGTGATGTAGAAATAGATTTGCTATAGAACTTCTCACTGTTCCACTGAGTAACTGAAGCTAAAAAGATGGTGTGCTTGATCTCCCAGTGAGAGTTTTGTACATAGATGGGTTAGGGGGCAGCCTGAAAGTTTTTTTTATATGCTCAAATACATTTTTCAGCCCTTGCTAACAAATACTTGTTGAGCCTTGCTATTTTCTCAGTCTTGGTCCCAACAATTTTAACCTATGGGTGACAATACTAGATTAACAAAACCAGAACATTCTTGCTAATAGAGATGAGGTTAGTGGTGCCTCCAGCATTTCCACTCCATGGAGAAGAAGACAGCGACTGCACTTAGTGATGGGACATGAATTATTTTTTCCTCTTTTTAATACTGCATTGACTACAAGGGTAGCTTTTTTGACTTTAGCTCAGACTTTAAGTGTACTCGATAGGAAACAAATCAGATTGTTTCATTGAATATGTGCAAAGAAGACCAAGTTACCTGCCTCACTCCACTATTCCTCAGTGTAATGATAGAAATACAACATTGTCATTGTTTCTGCTATAAGGCATGATTTAGCATCGCTGGAGACAGATTCATGGTAAGTTGTAGTGTTCACCCAGTTCAAAAAAGTTAGAACAGTTCAATGAATTTGACAGGATGTGCTGTCATGTGAAATGGCCCATTTGAACAGGGAAGGTTCCATGTTCCAGTTCAGTAATCAGGGTTATGTTATGATTTCACATGTCTTTTACTTCTGCATCCATG
The DNA here is from genome assembly GCA_025379985.1 of Phyllomedusa bahiana. Taxonomy (NCBI): domain Eukaryota; kingdom Metazoa; phylum Chordata; class Amphibia; order Anura; family Hylidae; genus Phyllomedusa; species Phyllomedusa bahiana. The sequence continues at coordinate 58,919 of JAODAL010021086.1, read as the reverse complement.
GTTTATTTCCGAGCATGTTCCTTAGCACATAAATTATTACTAATCTTTGACACGATTAGACAACGGATCTTTGGGAAATTTTCACTTAAAACAATATGGTCAGTACAAAAAAAATTACAATGATTTACAATGTTGATACTACATAACTATAAAATTTATAAGAGATCTTTACAATGTACATTAAAATCAATAATATTAATATTTATTTTTAGAGCACCATTAATTCCAAGGCACTGTACAAGTCAGGGGGTTCAGGTACATAATAGAAGACAAATACAATAACACTAAGTAACACACCAATACAGAAGGAGAGAGGACCCTGCCCGCAAGAGCTTACAATCTACAATGGAGAAGAGGAAGATAGAAGGTGAGGGAACTGCTCCTGGAAATGGGCAGCACTGAACATGCTATCTGATCTGCTGAATGAGCAGGATAACCTGAACACATTGATATGTAGTCTTGTGGGAAATTATTGAGTATAATTTGTAATCTATCCATTCAAATTACAACTTTTTCTGGGTTATAATTGATGGCTATCAACACAGTAAGTTTTCATACCAGTTCATAACAATAGGATCCAGCACCTTCAGCTCTGTGTTCAGCACCAGGGATAACACATTGAACACGTCAAATAGCTGTTGTTGTTGTTGCAACATTCTGTTTTGATAACTTTTGAACCACAAGAGATAGTGCAAATCTGATGGCGGCAATTTATTTCAGAGACATTTCTGGTTTTATTTAATATGCTACATGACCACCTTTCCATTGGATAAACTTGCTCTTGATTCAGAATTTCAAGGTGGTGGCCATGTACATTATGTAGGTAGATACATAGGCCTATTAGGTAGGTATTTAGGCCCTTTAGGTAGGTAAGTATATAGACTTCCAGTATGTAGGTATATAGGACCCCACTGGGTAGGTTTAAAGGCCCCCTGTTAGTTGGATAAATGTATAGGCCTATCATAAAGTGTGTAGGTATATACCGTATTTTTCGGACTATAAGGCGCACATAAAAGCCTATGATTTTCTCAGAAATCGAAAGTGCGCATTATATTTCGATGCGCCTTATATATGAATCAATCCTTCACTTGGGTTTTTAGGCTTTGTTCAGAACGTATTTACAGCTAATTTAGTGACATTTATTTGTAACTGATTTGTAATTGATTTACGATCGTATATACGTTCCGAAATCAGTTACAAATCAGTTGCAAATAAGTGTCACTAAGGCCTCGTTCACACGGCTTATTTGTCCGCGGATTGCCGCCGTACTCCGCGCCGGATTTGCGCTGCAGTACGGCGCCAATCCATCGGAGTAATTACGGTAATCCACTGCTCTCATAGAGAACAGTGGATTCCGTCGCTCCTCCCCGCTCGGCGAATCCGCCGCGGGGGGAGAAAGTGACATGCACATTATCTATGGCGCGTACGCGCCGTAGATAATGACAGTCCATTGGGCCGGGGAGCGACGCCCCCGCCGCGCTCCGGCCCCGCCCCAGTCCCGCCCCTTATTCCCGCCGGATTTGCGAGCGCAATCCGGCTCACAAATCCGCCGTGAATAAGCCGTGTGAACTCGGCCTAAATGTGGCACGTATATTGCAACAGAATTACTTTCCCCATTCTTTACATGGGGTGGCAGGACCATTGTAAATCCAACCGTATTGCGGCCGGAATCCGCGGCCGCGATACGGCATGGAAATATGTACATGTATTGATTTTTGTTACAACTTTACAAGTTGAGAGTTATTGTGAAAGTGTTGAATGAAGCTTGGCTTGCGGTCTGAGCTTTGTTACATTTAATGCGCCGCGCCTTATAATCCGGTGCGCCTTATATATGAACCAAGACGACTTAACAGGTGCTCATTGATAATGCGCCTTATAATACGGTGTGCCTTATAGTCCGAAAAATACGGTAGGTTAATTAGATAAGTAGAAATATAAACAGTATGTAGGTATATAGGAACCTTATTAGTTAGGTAAATATATATGTCTCCATTAGATAGGTATTAAAGTAGGAAGGTATAATGACTCCCTGTATGTAGGACCCCCATTAGGTAAGTATATGCAGTGGGAAAAATAAGTATTTGATACACTGGTGAATTTTGCAAGTTTTCCCATCTACAAAGAATGGAGAGGTCTGTCATGTTATTGTATTCACACTTCAAGTGTGAGAGACAGAATCTAAAAAAAATTCCAGAAAAGCACATTGTATGATTTTTAGATAATTGAATTTTGTTGCATGAAATAAGCATTTGATCACCTACAATCAGCAAGTATTTTGTCTCTCACAGATCTTTTCTTTAAAAAGCTCTCCTGCTCTGTAATTAACTGTATTAATTACACTGGTTTAAACTTGTTACCTGAATAAAAGACACCCGTCCACACACTCAATCAATCACACTCCAACCAAGGGCCATATTTGTCACTAGGCACCCATGGGGTGGTACCTACCAGGGGGCGGCACTCACAATAAATATATATATATATATATATATATATATATATATATATATATATATATATATATATATATATATATATATATATATATAAACTTTTTTTTAAGTGCCCCACCTCCTTTGACTCCCGCCGGAGTAAAACCAGAGTTTTTAGGTATAGGGGAGGGGAGATCAAATACACCTTGCACCCATCAGTTGGCAGGGAGAGCGGTACGGAGACTAACAGCACACCTCTCCCTCCCTGTATGTGGAAAGCTGCCGTGCACTGACTGATAGAGCAGCAGACAGGAATGTCTGCTCTCCACTATTCAGTCTCCACACGTCATGCAGAGCGCGCCGCTGGGGAAGCCTGTCTTCAAGCCCTGCCCACGAGGATGAGATAAGGTAAACACTGTTTGATGCTGCCGGACCTTGTGGAGACAAGGAGGGAAGGGAATGGGAATGAAGATGTCCAGTACTTGCAGGCACTCTCCTGGTGAATGGGGGGTGGGTAATGAACAGGCTGCACAGAAGGCATCTGGCAGAGATCTGAGGAAGGAGGGGAGGGAGGACATGAGGAAAGGAGACCTGGAAGGAATAGTATGCTTGTTCTCCTGCTACAGAGGTCCCAGAGAACAAGTTTCTTATCTCTGAGCAGACCCATTAATCCACCTGAAGTCCCCAGATGAAGTCTTAGAAACACTACCAGCCACAGGTGTAGACATTCATTACCAGCGGCGCGTATACGCCGCTAGTAGTTCACATGTCACTTATCTCCCCCCACGGCGGATTCGCCGAGCAGGGAGAGGAGACGTAATCCATAGTTCTCTATGAGATCTGTGGATAACCGTAATGACTGGGACGTATTCCAGCCGTAATTTGCGCACTCCGGCGCGTAATTACGGACTGAAATACGTCCAATTTTAAGCCGTTTGAACATAGCCTAAAGGGTTGCTGCGTATTGTCTGCAGCATTTTCATTAGTAAACCTGCAGTGACAAATCTGTACCAAATTGTATGTATTTTAATGCAGATGTGTTGCTGCGGATCTCAGTGTGGTTTAGTCTTTAATACGCTGCAGATTCTCCATGCAAAAATTCACAGTGTACAGGGGCGTAACCAGGGGTGTAACTAGAGAAGCCTGTGCCCCATAGAAAACTTTTGGATGAGGCCCCCTCTGCCCCCCACCTTGCCTGCCTCCCAGACCACGAACATTTCCCGGGACATGCAGTTACTAGATAATACAAGGAACGATTACCTCACCATAGATATCACCATCATACTGCTACCAAACAAATCCACTATACCCAGACCATTGTTACCAATAACGCTATTACATATGGACCTGATTATACCGCAAGAACACGACCACAAAGTGACTGAATAATACCCCTACACTATTACTGATCAGTACACAAAGACCAATAGTACCGCCATATAATGACCATATAGTGGTAGATATCAGTGTACACTGGTGCTCTACAGACTGTATATTACCCCCATGCAGTCACCATATAGTGGTAGACACCAGTATACACAGATTCTGCAGACATATAAGTGATTACAGTGCAGCAACATCTTGTGACTCAAGGGTGAAGTCTCTCTGACAAGTCGTTGACTTTACCTTTTGTTCTGTGTCTGGTCCAGACTGCCATGATGACTTCTCCCGGACACCACTTGTCCCTGCAGATTTGGACACACATATCTTGGAGTCCTCATTTCTTCAGCATCTCACTCCCTGCCCCCCACCTCTGTACAAACTTGGCAGAGTGGTATAAGTCATAGCTTAGAGGCACAGTCTCATAGAGGGGAGGAACAGAGAATTCACCCCATGGAGATTGTGTGACAGCTATGGCCTGTACCCCTCAGAATCATGTTGCCAGGCAGGTAGACCCCATTAGATGGGTTGGTAGGCTCTAGATAGGTAGGTTGGTAGGCTCCAGGTAGGTATGTAGGCAGGTAGGCAGTACATAGGCCCCATGTAGGTAGGCAGTACATAGGCCTTAGGTAGGTAGATTGGTCCTAACTAGATAGGCAGTAGTTAGATAGGTCTCAGTTAGATAGATAGGCTACAGATAGGTAGGTAGATTGGCCCTAGATAGGCAGTAGTTAAGCCCCAGTTAGGTAGGCAGCCCTAAGGTAGGTAGGTAGGCCCCAGGTAGCTAACTAGGCAGTAGGTGGGCCACAGTTAGGCTGTAGTTGGGCCACAGGTAGCTAGGCTAGGTGGGGCCCACATAGGTAGGTAGATAAATAGGCTATAGGGGGCCCCAAATAGGCAGGCAGGCTTTAGCTAGGATATATGGGGTTCATTTTGGCAGGCAGGGTTTAGATTAGGATTTAGGCTATAGGGGGTTCCAGATAGGCAAGGTTTAGGTAGGCTATAGGGATCCCAAATAGGGAGTTTAGGTAGCTAAGGGTCCCCTTAGGAAAGGGGGCTTAGGTAGTCTATAGGGGCCATATATGTAGGTAGGCAGGGCTTAGGTAGTCTACAGGGGCCATATATATAGGCAGGGCTTAAGGTAATCTATAAGGGCCATATATATAGGCAGGAAGGGCTTAGGGTAGTCTATAGGGGTCATATATGTAGACAGGTAGGGCTTACGGTAGTCTATAGGGGCCATATATGTAGGTAGGCAAGGCTTAATGTAGTCTATAGGGGGCCATATATTTAGGCAGGCAGGATTTAAGGTAGTCTATAGGGGCCATATATGTAGACAGGCAGGGCTTATGTAGTCTATAGGGGCCATATATGTAGGCAGGTAGACAGGCAGGGCTTAGGGTAGTCTATAGTGCTATATATGTAGACCGAACGGGCTTAAGGTAGTCTATAGGGGCCATTTATAGGCAGGGCTTAATGTAATCTATAGGGGCCATATATGCAGGCAGGCAGGACTTAAGGTAGTCTATAGGGGCCATATATTTAGACAGGCAGGGCTTAAGGTAGTTTAAAGGAGCCATATATGTAGGCAGGCAGGGCTTAGGATAGTCTATAGGGGCCATATATGTAGGCAGGTAGGGCTTAGATAGTCTATAGGGGCCATATATGTAGGCAGGTAGGGCTTAGGTAGTCTCTCGTGGCCATACATGTTGGCAGGCATGGCTTTTGGTAGTCTAGAGGGTCCATATATGTAGGCAGTACTTAGGTAGTCTATAGGGGCCATATATGTAGGTAGACAGGGCTTAAGGTAGTCTATAAGGGCCTCATATAGCCAGGCAGGCTTCATAAATATTAAAAAAATAAGAAATCACTTACCTGTGCCACGATCCCTCGATGCACCCAGCTCAGCTCCCAGGCAGTCCGTGCTTGGCGCAGGCACGATGATGTGACGTCATCGCACCGCCAATATCAGCACGGTGGGAAGGCTCCTGCTAGGCTTAAGGCCTAGCAGGCAGATTAGCAGAGCAGAGCGTGGCTGGCACTCCGCTCTGCTAACACAGGGCAGTCCAGCCATGAACGCTTGGGCCAGAGGGCCCGGACATTCAGAGGTAGGAAGCGCCGGACCCTGCAGCTCCACCCCGCCGGTGCAGAAGCAGAACTACTGGGGTAGAAGACGTGTTAGCAACTGCCTCGACGTTTGAGCCCGTGGCAGCTGCTACGTTTGCTATCCTGGTAGTTACGCCCCTGACAGTTTATCTGTACCATGTGGACTTATCCTAATACAAATGGGGAAGAGAAATCCATTACATGACTACATGTTAAATGGAAAAAACACTGGGGGAAAAGTGACATGGAGAAGGACTTGGGGAAACCTGGGGGGACAGTAAACTTAATTGTAAACAGCCAGTGTCCAGGCAAACAGCAGCCAAAGAAAATAGGATCTTGGGTTGCATTTAAAAGGGGCATAGATGCACATATGAGAACATTATTCTCCCATTATACAAGTCACTGGTTAGACCACACATGGAATATTGTGTACAGTTTTGGGCACCAGTGCACAGGAAAGACATTGTAGAGCTTGAACAGGTACAAAGGCGGGCAACAAAAATAATAAAAGGACTGGGTGGACTACAGTACACAGAAAGATTTCAAGATTAGGGTTATTTAGTTAGAGAAAGAAGTTCGGGTGGGACAAAATAATAGTTTAAATACATCAAAGGTCAATATAGAGATCTCTCCCAAGATTTATTTATACACAGGGCTGTATTAGAACAAGGGGCTTTCCTTTACGTTTGAGGACACGAAAGTTTCTACAAAACATAGAAAAGGATTCTTTACTGTAAGAGCAGTGAGACTATGGAATTCTCTGCCAGAGGGACTTGTCATGGTGAATTCAATAACCGAGTTCAAAAAGGGTTTGGATGCATTTCTGGAGCGTAATAATATAACAAGTTACAGTGACTAGGATTCAGGAGAGGGGTCATTGATCCAGGGATTTTTCTGATTGCCAGATTGGAGTCAGGAAGGAATTTTTCCCTAAAATGAGGACAATTGGCTTCTACCTCATTGGGGTTTTTTGCCTTCCTCTGGATCAACACCTTAGCACAACAGGCTGAACTAGATGGACGTCTTGTCTTTTTTTAGCCTTACAAACTATGAACCTATGAAACTATGAACTGGAACTTATGGCTCTTCGTTGCAGCTCATGTGGGACTAAACAGCATTACTCCCCTAGCTGGGAGTAGTAGTTCTACAAGAAATAGCAACTGCTGGATGTGGGGCACAACCTGATTTTTAGGGTGCACTCCAGTACAGAGATTCCCTGACTATATTGCAGCATGGGCTCCAGCACTCAACTGCTTCCTCCTTGTACACTAACTCATAGAGGGACTCTCCCTGACTCTGATGATGCCTATGAACTCTTGGGGAGGGGAGGGTACAGATTTACTTGCTTCGACTGCATCTGATCAGTGTTTTATAATTTTCCCAGTCTGTAGTTTTATGACACTATTTGTTTTTATGTAGTTATGTTAATGTTATCAAGTCACGGTTGGTGGTTTTACAGCATTACAATTACTGATAAATTTTTTCATTGATCTCTCCTAAACACTGACCAATTATCATTGCAATTTCTGAAAATCAAGCAAAAGATGGTGATGATTGGCAAGTGCACATGGGCTTTTAACGGGGGCGGATTGAGGCTTAGTGCCTAGGGCAGCATGAGCTGTAAATATGGCTCTGCACCAATCTCTCCACCATGCCCAAGACCAAAGAACTAAGGACACCAGGAACAAAATTGTAGACCTGCACAAAGCTGGGATGGGCTACAGGACAATAGGAAAGCAGCTAGTTGAGAAGGCAACAATTGTTGGTGCAATTATCAGAAAATGGAGGAAACACAAGATGACTGTCAATCTTCCTTGGTCTGGGGCTCCATGCAAGATCTCGCCTTGTAGGATAAGGATGATTCTGAGAAAGGTCAGGAATCAGCCCAGAACTACATGGGAGGACCTGGTCAATGACCTGAATAGAGCTGGAACCACAGTCTCAAAGATTACTGTTAGTAACACACTATGACATCATGGATTAAAATCCTGCAGGGCTCGCAAGGTCCCCCTGCTCACACCAGCACATGTCCAATGCCGTTAGAAGTCTGCCCATGACCATCTGGATGATCCAGAGGATGCATGGGAAAAGGTCATGTGGTCAGGTGAGACCAAAATAGAACTTTTTGGTATCAGCTCCACTCGCCATGTTTGGAGGAAGAAGAAGGTTGAGTACAACCCCAAGAGCACACTCCCAACCGTGAAGCAATCATGGTGGAAATATCAGACTTTGGGGTTACTTTTCTGCAAAAGGGACAGAACGACTTCACCATAATAAAGAAAGGATGGATGGATCCGTGTATTGTGAGATTCTGGCCAACAACCTCCTTCCCTCAGTAAGGGTCGTGGCTGGGTCTTCCATCAGGACAATGAGCCGAAACACACAGCAAGGGCAACCAAGAACTAACCATAAGAAGCATTATAAAGTCCTGGAGTGGCCTAGCAAGACTCCAGACTTGAACCCAATCGAAAATCTATACAGGGAGCTGAAGCTCCATGTAACATAGAGACAGCCCCGAAACCCGAAAGATCTGGAGAAGATCTATATGGAGGGGTGAGCCAAAATGGAGGATTGGGCCAAACTTGGTCAAGAACGACAGGAAATATCTGACCTCTGTAATTGCAAACAAAGGTTTCTGTACCAAATATTAAGTTTTGTTTTTCTATTGTATTAAATACTTTTTTCAAGTAATAAAATGTAAATTAATTATTTAAAAATCATTCATCAGGTGATTTTCTGGATTTTTTTTTAGTTTCTGTCTCTCACAGTTGATGTGTACCTACGATAAAAATGACAGGCCTCTTCATTCTTTGTAGGTTGGAAAACTTTAAAATTCGCCAATGTATCAAATACTTAAGGCCCCACTTTAGGAAAGGAGGTATGTTGGTCCCTTCAGTAGGTAGGTATATAGGTTCCAAATTAATTAGGTAAATATAGAGCCTCCTATTAAGTAGGGAGCTACTTAGGTCCCCATTTGTAAGTAGTAATTAGTAGACCCTCATTTAGTTAGGAAAATATATAAGCACCCCATTAGGAAGGTAAGTTTATACGCCACTGTTAGGTAGGTATATAGGCTCTAGTTAGGTAGGTATATGGACTCCTGTTAGGTAATTAGGTATTTTGGCCCCCTGTTAGTTAGGTATATAGACTCCTCTTAGGTTGGTAGGTCTATAGGCTCTTGTTAGGTAGTTATATAGCTCCCTGGTAGGTATATTGGCCCTTGTTATGTAGGTAAGTATAGAGCCCTTCGAATTCCTCTTTATAGTAATTGAAAGAAAAAGAAAAAAATAAAACTCACCTGTCCCTGTTTTCCGCTGTGCAGCTGGATCCTCCTGGAATGAATACATCACTACATTGTGTCATCTACTTCCATAGGCCTCATCCTTCTGAGACCTACAGTATGCAGCCTAATGCAGTCGGAGAACTCTGGGTGTCATTGGTGGGGCAAGAAACCAATAGCTCAGTCTTCTGCTATAAACTCAACTGTATGCACATCCTGAGGCAGCCAAGTCCTCATGATCTGTTGCAAATTTTTACTTGTGTATTTTCTGTGGAACACTTCAGCAACAATTCCATCTGTGTATATACACAATTAGATCTCTTCTCACATAATTTATACAGGTTATTCCTTGACACAATTTTCATGGCTATAGTATCACTTACTCTAGGCTCATTCTTCAACTTGATCATTTTGTTTACATAGCAGTGGTCATCTGTATGAATGGTTACTATCTGGACATTTGGTTACTGTATTTTTATTCCTTTAACACCTTAACCCACGTGGACGTGTGCAGCGCGATCTCGCTACACAGTCGCCAGGTGTTAACTGCTGATTGCTAGTTATAGCGCGGGATGGAGCCCCCACCATCCCATGCGGTTTAACCCCTTAGATGCCACGGAAAAGAGCACACCGTTCCTCACTTTGATCGGGGCACCCGCCATGAAGTATACAATGCATTAGCTGTTAAAATGGTCGCTCCCCATTGTGGTGAAGCACCCTATGGATATTCAAAGTTAAAGTAAAAAATAAAAATATTAAAAGTTCAAATCACCCCCCTTTTGCCATTTACAAATAAAAAAATAAAATATTAAAGTCACACATATTCAGTATCGCCGCGTCCAAAAAGTATGATGTATTAAAATATAACATCATTTATCCCATATACTGAAAAAAATTCCAAATGCCAAAATTGCATTGTTTTGGTCATTTCACATCCCCTAAAAATTGAAATAAATTTAACCAAAAAAGTCCAATGTGTTCAAAACTGGTAGCAATAAAAAGTATACTTCAACTTGCAAAAATGCCCCCTAACTGAAGTCCGTAGGTGTTAGTACAAAAAAGTTATTGGTCGCAGAAAATGGCACTGCCACGCAAATTTCAAAAATAGAAAATGTTTGGAATTTTTTTTAGGGTACCAATACATAACGAAAACCTTCATATTTGGTATTGTCAGACTCGTACCAACCTGTAGAATACAAATAACACATAATGTTTACCGAAGATTGAATTCCGTAAAGGCAAAAAACCCTCAAAAATGGCGCAAGTACTTTCTTTTTCAAATTTTGCCCCACTGTTTCCCAGTATATTCTATGGTTATATGAATGACACCCTTAGAAAGTACATCTTGTCCCGCAAAATAAAAGCCGTCATGTGTCTATGTAGCCGGAAAAAAAAAAGTTATGGCTTTTGGAAGGCGAGGAGGAAAAAATGTCCTTTTTTTTCTTCGGAGGGGTTAAGGGGTTAAAGACTAAGTTACTATTAAAATTATATTATGCCATAGTAGTAAGCAAGCTAGTATGCTATAGGAACTAAAATCTAATACAAATCCTAGAAATTGTAATAAAAAAGTAAAAGTGTAAACTATTAAAATATGATCCTATTCATTTCACATTTACTGCCTTAAAAAAAAAATACCAACAATAGAATTGTATTTTTGGTCCTTTTGCCTTCACAAAAATGATAGCATAAAATGATACCGATGAAAATTACACCTCACCCTGCAAATAACAAGCCCTCACACAGATAATATAAATCACCAGATAAGTCCACTTTAAAGACAATTAGTAGTGTGTTTACTATTAGTAAAAGTTGGCAACTTCTCAAACTACGTAAACAGAAAATCAGTCCTGTCTTGCAAAAAAGCTGAAAATTAGTTAAGTATATTAGTCTAGTAAAAGGAGAAACTATAACAATGATTACTGATGAAAATAACAATAATTCACCCATAGTTAAATATAAAATTTTAAACAATTTTAAAAAATTTGGTCAATTTACAATAAAACATGAGAAAAAGTCCTAATGATTTCTGTACTTTCATGATATATATAAAAGTATACACAATATTTCAATAAGAGATTAGACAGTAATATGCAATGTATCTGGAGACTGATACCAGGATCCTGACTTAACTATTGTAAGAAAGGTCTGAATTTGATTTGTTTTGAAATCTAATTTACACCCCGTGAAGGCTCTGACAAAAATTGCTTAACTGTCAGATTAGCGACATTATAATTGTCTCTCCGAATAATTTTTCAAATCAATGCAAGTTATGTGTAAATCTCAAACTTTTATAGATTTATTCCCAAACTTCTGAACATCTGGCAAATGAACTGTTATATAATTGTGTACTTGACATCGGCAGTCTTTCCGCACCTTACTGACGTTTCTCTCAGCAATGACATGCCTCTGTTTTTTAATGTTATATAAGTCTACATAAGGTACTTGACCAGTAGGGAGGGGGGGTCACTTGTACAGTACACTGCAATACTAAGATGTTGCAAATTATTGTACAATTACTGCTTTCCTCTGCCAGGGTGTAAAAGGAGAAGTAGGATGGCAGGCCTGTGGGCCTTCATTTGGCCCCCAGCTGTCATGACAACTGTGCATGTACTCCGTGATTGCATCATGGGGGGCTATTTAGAAGAAGGAGAAGGCACACCCTCCTTTATACATAGATAGGTGTTGTGGTCACATTGCCTGCTCATTTTAGTAGTTAAATGGCCAAGATCAAAGCTATCTCCAGTTATGGCCACTTGAGACAGGTGCCCCTATATATCGAGTGGGCTCAGTTTTTGAGCCTACTAAATACACTTTTTATGACGTACAATTATGCCAAATGTAAGGAAAGGGTAAAACTCTTTCCTCACTAGCATAATTGGATATTTTAGTGTAAGACAGGGACATGTTATGGTCACCAGAAGAAATTATTGTGTCCAATATTGTACAGGTTTTTTTATCTGCATTAAAATGTATACAATCAGTTTAAAAAAGTACTATCTTTTCAACCAAGGCTTCAATATCTAGCTCAAATGAAAGATCCTTTGGTCTTCTACTGGGCCTGTCTGACCATGGCACGAGTGGCTTTAAAAAGATCAGTCTACTAAAGGTCTGAAAATAAAATTGACTATCACTCTGAAGATTTCATTGGTTGTGTGATGTTCTCTTTATGTTCACCATAGGAAAATACATTGAATAAATATCTACCACAATAATATCTATCTCAATAAGTACCATATCCACATTCTATCTTCAGTAGGTTACCACTGGTTTTATGTATGAGTGCATACAGTTGAAACCAGAAGTTTACATACACTATATAAAAAGACACATATACATGTTTACCCTTAACCTATTTAGGTCAATTAGGATTACTAAAATTATTTATATTTGCTAAATGCCAGAATAACGAGAGAGAATTTCTCAAGGCATTTTTATTACTTTCGCAAAATCAAAAGTGACATACACTAAGATTACTATGCCTTTAAACAATTTGGGACAGCCCATATGATGATGTTGTCATTTTATAGGTTTATTGGCAACATCTGAGTTAATTAGAGATACACCTGTGGATGTAGTTTAAATCACACCAGAAACACACTGCTTCTGTGTGTAACATCATGGGAAAGTCTAAAGAAATCAGCCAACATATCAGGAAGAGAATTGTGGACTTGCACAAGTCTGGATCATCCTTGGGTTCAATTTCCAGATTAAACGTAAGAAAAAACAGAGATACAGCTCACAATGACCTCCTCGGCGTAACAAACTGCAGATTCCTCGGTGCAAAGACCAATCACCCGGCCACAGGTGCAACAGCGGAAGCAGAAGAATTGTAAAGCTGGTAAGCACTCCAAGCGTAAAAAACTTTAAACTTTATTGTCCCAATTAAAAAATAGAATAAAAATCAATAATAGACGTTACATGGTTATATGACGCGTTTTGGGTCCACAAAAGAGAACGGACCCTTAGTCATAACATAACCTGCTTAGACACTAAACACTGCTTATATACAATTCCTAATTAGTAAAAGGTGTGTGTTAACCCTTAGCTGACTAAACATATCAAAAACAAGAAAACTTTACAAATACTAACAAACCAAAAACTTATGATAACTACACAATCATATAACTAATAAAGATACAGGTCTGTTTTGTAAATGAAACCATGATGGGTCGGTTCACTCTTTCAATGGCTATATGGTTTGGTTAAGGTTCAAAGGATGCTACAAATGCGGTATGAACAGATGCAGGTTGTGTCCTTATTCAGACTAGTGTGCTTCTTTTTCTTCCGCTGTCACAGGACATCAATATCCTATAAAAACTTTCATCAATTGCTGCTCTAATCATGTGGTATACATGATATACGGCACGGAGTGCAACCTGCAGTATATCGGTTGTACAATAAGGAATCTTAATATTAGGATCAGAGAGCATATTTATGATATAGGGCATAATGGCTTAACATCTGTTTCAGGAGCATCGCGTCATTTTCGCAACATGCATTGTGGCTCCACTAATTATTTACGGGTTATAGCAATTGAAAGAGTGAAACGACCCATCAGGGGTGGGGATTGGAGAAAGCGTCTTTTTGATAGGGAAGCATTTTGGATTTTGTCTTTAAACTGTTGCTTCCCACATGGTTTAAATTACAAAACAGACCTTCTGTATGTTTATTAGTTATATGATTGTGTAGTTATCATAAGTTTTTGGTTTGTTAGTATTTGTAAAGTTTTCTTGTCTTTGACATGTTTAGTTAGCTAAGGGTTAACACACACCTATTACTAATTAGGAATTATATATAAACAGTGTTCAGTGTCTAAGCAGGTTATGTTATGACTAAGGGTCCGTTCTCTTTTGTAGACCCGAAACGCATCAAATAACCATGTAACGTCTATCATTGATTTTTATTCTATTTTTTAATTGGGACAATAAAGTTTAAAGTTTTTTACGCTTGGAGTGCTGACCAGCTTTATAATTCTTCTGTTTTCAATTGCCAGATACTTGAAGGTGCCTTGTTCATCTGTATAAACACTTATATGCAAGTACAAACAAGATAGGGATGTCCAGCCACCATGCCGCTCAGAAAGGAGATGGGTTCTGTGTCTCAAAGATAAACGTGCTTGGTCTGACATGTGCATATCAGCCCAAGCGCAAAAGCAAAAGACCTTGTGAAGATGCTGGCGAAGGTTGGTAAGATTCTGTCATTAGCTACAGTGAAACGAGTACTGTATCAATTTGGGCTCAAAGACCACTCAGCCAGGAAGAAACTATTAGTCCAAAAGAAACATATAAAAGTCAGATTAATGTTTGCAAATGCACACAGGAACAAAGACCTACATTTTTAGACATGTCCTGCCGTCTGACAAAACTAAATTGAGTTGTTTGGCCATAATGACCATCATTAGGTTTGGTGCAAAAAAGGGAGAAGCTCGGAAGCCTAAGAACACCATCCCAACTGTGAAACACAGGGGTGGCAGCATCATGTTGTTGGGCTGTTTTGCTGCAGGAGGGACTGGTGCACTTCACAAAATATATGGCATCATGAGTAAAAAAGATTATGTGGCAATACTGGAGCAACATCTCAAGACATCAGCCAGGAAGTTAAAGTTTGGGTAGATATGGGTCTTCCAAATGGACAATGACCCAAAGCAAACGGCCAAACTGGTTACAAAGTGGATTAAGGATAACCAAGTCAATGTTTTGTAGTGGCCATCACAAAGCCCTGATCTCAATACTAATGAAAATTTATGGGCAAAGCTGAAAAGGCAGGTGTGAGCAAGGTGACCTACAAACATGACTCAGTTACACCAGTTCTGTCAGGAGGAATGGGCCAAAATTCCCACCAACTATTGTGAGAAGCTTGTGGAAGGATATCCAAAATGTTTGACCCAAATCGTACAGTTTATGGGCAATGCTACCAAATATTAATGAAATTTATGTCAACTTTTGACTTTGCAGAAAGTAATAAAAATACCTCTCTTTCATTATTCTGCCATTTGGCAAATCTAAATAATTTTGTTAATTCTAATTTACCTGAAACGGGTAAGGTTTATTCTGATTTCATGTCAGATAGTGAGAAAAAATATGCATATGTGTCTTTTTATATAGTGTATGGAAACTTCTGGTTTCAACTGTATACTTTATTTCAAATGAAGCTAGAAGAGATTCAATAAGACATCTGACCAAGCTTCACAAATGATATTTCCACTCCAAAGTTTTTATATCACGTCATGTCAATGTGTTTTATTTGCGATGCTCTACATTTTTTTTGCTTCTTTCTGCACTTTAATTCCTAATATATTCACAGTACGGCATTTGACATTGCCAGTACTAAATGATATTGAAAGACAAAGTACAGTTCTGCATGAGACCAACATTTTATCAATATTTTCATTTAGCTAGGGCCATCAACTTTACAGAAATGTAGAGTATTCATTTATAATAAGAACAAAGCGATGCAAACTTATTGATAGGTTTTCTGTCTTTCACTAAAATTAGTATATTGGAATGCGTTTAGCATAGAGAAATTAGATTGTGTGTCCGAAAGAGGAGAGGGAATGGTTTGTGTAAAGGCAATTTGTTAACAATGCTGTGTAGTATTCTGGTGTTTTACAAAAAACAAAAAATATAGTCACTTTAACTTTCTTTGATATTTGTTATATATATTATTTTGATACACTAACCTACATTGAACCGTTGAATGTTGAGAACTTGCATTGCCATAACTATTTTTTATGAGCGGACATAAATGTAATGAATTAAGCCATAAAATGAATTCTGCATATTAAATGAAATAGCAAAAATGCCTTTTATCTAAAGTAAGGATGCATAAAATGGTACAGCAAGTCAAATTAGCACTTTCATGTTTAATAGTGTGATAGAAATGATATGTTTTTGTTTATCTCAGTTTTTATGAATACTATACATTGTATTTAGTGAAAAATATTTATATAAGGCAGTAACACTTTGCCTCTATGAGGCCTTGTTCACATCTGCATTGATATGTTTGGAGTCGTTCGCACAGATTCCATCAAAAATCTGTTTCATACAACATTAGAGACCCTCAAGAAAATTTAATGGAACCTATTATAGTCATTGTGGTCCATTCAGTGCCAATGGTTGGTTGTCGAATCTAACTTTTCCATTTTTTATTGTTCTGCTTACACAAAGCACAACTATTGTAAATGAATATAGCATATATGGTTCCATAGATTCTGCTGCTTGTCTTTGTCTGTATTGTGGAATCCAGGCAGGCAACGCAATCCAAACAGTAACAGCTGTGGTGCAGTGATGCCAAGTGGTATAGTCTTCAGAGGTGGGAAAGTATAAGGATACAATGTATTCTGGAGATCTACCTGATGAAGTATTTCTACAAAACACAAGACAGGATGGTGCTCTATTTAATTATATTATTTTATACTTTTTAATAAAAGCCAAATTTGATCCTCCTCCGAAACCTGCGCCCATTGGCATCACCACACAGCATTGTTTTTACGGTTTGTATTGTGACATCTTCGTCACTGAATGATCACATTTACCTTCTTTGGTTCTAACTGCTACTTAGTTAGGCAAAGGCCAAACATATGCAGCATGTGTTGATTCAGTGCAAATATTTTTTTCACTATCTGTGGGTGGGGTTTTAAAAGTAAATTACAGATGTACTATACTGGAAATGAATACACACAAAGGGCGACATGTATGATTTTTGGTGCCCAGGTGCCATTAGTAGTGTAGAATGCGCCTGAATCTATTAACCTGTTCTACAGCGGGTCATAGATTCAGTTCTTTCTAGCTACTAAGCGTCAATTCTGGCTCAGGTAAACCACTTTTAAAGTGCTCTACCTGTTCCAGCAATAATGTGCCTGGATTTGCCGATAAACAGTCATAAGGCTATGTTCAAACGGCCGCAATTACGCCGTGTGGACGGGGGCGGGAGCGGGGGGCCGGCACCGCGCCGGCCCATAGACTATCACAACTAGAGGCGGGTATATGTCGCTAGTAAATGACATGTCACTTATCTCCCCCCGCGGCGGATTCGCCGAGCGGGGAGAGGAGACGTAATCCATAGTTCTCTATGACTGGGACGTATTCCAGCCGTAAGGCCCGAATTACGGACTGAAATACGTCCCATTTTAAGCTGTGTGAACATGGCCTAAGTGTGTAGAATTCTATGGCTTTAGTGTAACACGCCTCCAGCACGTCCCCCGATCTCAGGCGCATTACAAAGTGCCGCGGGCGCATTGCAATGGGCCTAATATTAAAGTGTGCCTCATTAAGAATATAGCCAACAGGACTGCGCCAGTTTTCGGGTTGAAAAGACGCCAGTCCCGTACATACATGGTGCCCAAAATGTACAACAATTCCATTACTATTGAATATAGTAGGTATTATTTGAACAGGAGTGTATCCGCTAAAAATAAACAATGAAGGTTTACATCAATTGACAGCAAGTAGAAAACCGTTCAGAACTGATAAAGCAATTGTAATTGAAAGATGTTATAAATTTTGATTTAACAATGAAGAGGCTTTATTGCTGAACCTGTAAATTTTGCAACATCATTAAAGCAAGGAACTTATAAATGCATGAATTTATTGACTTTCTTTCATGATGATAGCATCTGCTTAAACCTAAGTGACCTTTCCAATGAGCAGTGTGAAGAGAAGAAAAAGAAGGAGGAAGATGGAGAAGAGAATGAAAAACAGAAAAAGAAGTAGAATGAAGAAGAATTAGGACAAATGTATAATTTCTGCTGGTTGGCACTAGCTGGCAGGACTGGAGAATAAAACCAAATGGTAGTCTACCAACAGTTGGAGAGATTAACATTATGATGAATGTAGTAAATACAAACTGCAGGGACTCACCAATTGTTAATGAAGTAGCAGGAAAACTAGGCAGATGATGGCAGAGAGACAAATATGGATGACACTGGCTTAAAATGGGAAGCAGGACAACAAATAACAACAACTGATCCTTAGACCTATCCCTGACACTGACCGTGAAACCAGACACCACTGAACCTCAGCTGTCCCTAATCAAATCCTAGGATGTCCATAAGCTATAACTGACCCTGACAATAGCAAATGACTCTCTGACTTTTTTCTATATGTTAATGTATATAGTCTTCAGCAGCACAGCCTAATCATTAGCATACGGATGCAACGCCTTCAGCCTCAAATCCATGGAGCCAAAATGTCCAAACAAGAAGTTTTAAAAAGACAGCATTCAGCAGGTTTCCAAAAGTATAAAAAAACTTTTATTCCTCAATAAGACTCAAAATAACATGCAACATTTCAAGCAAAAATTGGTCTTTGTCAAGCATAAAAACATGTGATTATACTGATTTTTAGTACTTGAGTATAGTTATTCATCAATAAGAGGTCCTGATCATTGTCATTGATTGTGATATAATGGGCACTATCTATAAAGTAGATACAGTTTATTAACATGGAAGGCAGGCCCTGTATTCATTGTCTTTATCCTGATAACATCATCCATAGTTCTGGAAGTGGATTTTACATATATCATCATATAGGTTTTGTCCTCTGGCCATGAATTTTAGAGCAGTGAATATTCAATGAGTATATTTCCTTTACCTTCACCTACCTCATAGATGACATTAGTATCTCAGTTTCCACATGCACGCATGTGTTTGTACAATCACACAGCAAGGGAATGTGACATATAGTTTTTAGTTGTTCATAGTTCGGTAACAAACGATTATTGTTTAGTAACTGGGGACTCACTAAACTGTAAACATCCCATTACAACACGGCTGATTTAAACTGAAGCTGATCTATTCTCTCTTTCACGACTTGAAGAAGTCATTTCCTATGCACATAGATCTACAACTTGTGTCAGGCATCTGTTATTAGAGTGAATTATGTGCCTAACACATAGGTCAATGCACTTGGGCTATTTATTATAGCACTGCAGCTATAGGTGGTTTCATCTTTACAGTGTTTGAAGTATTTTATAGGTTCTCTATTAATGCTGATGTCAAATATACAATACTGTATGTCTTGACCAAAATAGTGTTACCAGTCCACTCTCAATTTCCTTTAACTACAAAATAACAACAGTATTTTCAGCACATTATTCTCAGTGTTATCATTATACAACATTTCACAAGGCATTATGGGAAAGGAGCTGGAAAGCTCAGTGCGCCCTCTATAGGTTGTAACAAATCCTCAATTTACTTCTGATTCACTGAATCTTTGAGAAGCAAAAGGGAATAATTGTCAAGCCAATATTACTCATCTACATACGCGTTTCGGGGTTTTGCCCCTCATCAGTGTAGAGCAGAGCGATATTGGCTTGACTGGTGGGAGGCAATGAGTGGGTATGAGAAGGGGAACATCTCTCCTTATGGAGAGCACCAGTTAAGGCGTGTAGTGTTTTGATTGCCTTTTAGCCCACTACTAAGCATCTGCATATCACAAGGCATTATGGGAAAGGAGCTGGAAAGCTCACTGCGCCCTCTATAGGTTGTAACAAATCCTCAATTACTTCTGATTCACTGAATCTTTGAGAAGCAAAAGGGAATAATTGTCAAGCCAATATTGCTCATCTACATACGCGTTTCGGGGTTTTGCCCCTCATCAGTGTAGAGCAGAGCGATATTGGCTTGACTGGTGGGAGGCAATGAGTGGGTATGAGAAGGGGAACATCTCTCCTTATGGAGAGCACCAGTTAAGGCGTGTAGTGTTTTGATTGCCTTTTAGCCCACTACTAAGCATCTGCATATCACAAGGCATTATGGGAAAGGAGCTGGAAAGCTCACTGCGCCCTCTATAGGTTGTAACAAATCCTCAATTTACTTCTGATTCACTGAATCTTTGAGAAGCAAAAGGGAATAATTGTCAAGCCAATATTGCTCATCTACATACGCGTTTCGGGGTTTTGCCCCTCATCAGTGTAGAGCAGAGCAATATTGGCTTGACTGGTGGGAGGCAATGAGTGGGTATGAGAAGCAAAAGGGAATAATTGTCAAGCCAATATTGCTCATCTACATACGAGTTTCGGGGTTTTGCTTCTCAAAGATTCAGTGAATCAGAAGTAAATTGAGGATTTGTTACAACCTATAGAGGGCGCAGTGAGCTTTCCAGCTCCTTTCCCATAATGCCTTGTGATATGCAGATGCTTAGTAGTGGGCTAAAAGGCAATCAAAACACTACACGCCTTAACTGGTGCTCTCCATAAGGAGAGATGTTCCCATTATACATTTGCATTTTTCTTTTAGATGTTATGAACCCTCATCCACTAGATCTGAACCTGTAACAAGATATAAAAAAAAAATAATTGCTGAAGAATTATGAAACCATAATGGATCCCAACCATCATCTTTCTCTCCCTAGCAGCCAGGATTAGCAGTATCTATGGGGGTATAAATGAATATGTATGGAATGATTCCCTTTCTTCTATGTATTTCTGTTACATTTTCCCTAATTTGCCAATTAATCTTGCTCTTCTTTACAAATAGACTAGTCATCCTGAAAAAAGCAGCCCTATGCTGGATTTTCCTTGTTGAGCCCCATCTTCCTAACGTTTTTTTTCTGCAAAATGGAAGAATTTTTCAGGGAAGTTTCTCTGGCATGAGCCTAGGTTTACATCAAACAACGTAGTCCACTGTTTGAGGTAGACCTAGACCTAGGCAGAGAAACTTACCTGAGAAATTTGGCAAATAATATGTCTAATAAACTTTTGTATGCTAACAGGGAAGCAAATAATAGTAGAAATGGAAACAGTCACCAGATTGGTAGTTCAGAAAGAGACTTCAGAATACAAAATGAAAATATTAGATATAAAGTAAAATGTGGTGAAAACCTTGGGCCACATGTATGAAAACTGTCTAGGTCTAACTTCATATAGTGCTCCGAAGCATAAAACTTTGTGCATCAATGCTGCCATACAGAGTATTTAGCCCTCCTACTATAAGGTCATGTCCCCACGGCACAGAGCAAATACCGGTCAGATTATCCGACTGGTATTTGCTATGTTTTGGAGCCGTGTACATGGCCGCAGAGGGGCGGCTTTTCGTCACGTTTTGCAGAGAAAAGCCCTGCCCCTTCGCATTGACATATTCATGTTCTGCCCGAAAACCGAGCGGAAGAATGAACATGTTCGTGCTTTTTCGGACCGCCGACGGTCTAAAAAACTATCCGGTCCCCACTGCATGGATTTTCCATTAAGGTCTGTGCTAAAGTTTGACATCCGGTTTACAGATGGCTTTCAAAACCAAAAACCGTCTGTAAAACCGGCTGAAAAACCTGACATGGGGACATGCCCTAACTAAGATGTAAGAACAAGGGAGGACATGTATGAAAACTGTCTAGGTGTAAGACTTTCTTTGTTGTCCATAGCAATCAATCAGAGTGCCCCTGTCATTTCATATAGTGCTCTGAAAAAATGAAAGGGGAGTTCTAATTGGTTGCGATGGGCAACAAAGAAAGTCTTAGACCTAGACAGTTTTCATACATGTCACCCCTTGTTCTTACATCTCAGTTTTAAGAGGACGGCTCAATAATCTGTATGGCAGCATGGATGCACAAAGTTGTATGTTTCTACCACTAAACTATGTGAAGCAGGGATAATATTGTGTTCTGTTCTGTATTATTGGTTAAAGACCTGGTTGGAAATACAGATGAGTTAAACTCCACTACAGATCTTGAGCTAATTCGACTTATTAAATTTCACCTGTGAGAGCTCTTTAAGAAAGGTGTCTGCTCTTTAGATATAGCTGCTGCTGGTTCTTTTGATGGCTCCCAGGCTGGAGAAGAATAAGTGTTGTTAACCTGTAGTGGACACTGGTATAAAAACAAGGGTTTATTTTGCTGGCAGTAGACTTAGACCACGGGTACTGAGGGATGTTTATGTTTAGTTGGAGGTTAGACTGCCTATGGTTTATGCTGTGGTTATTGTACGCTGACATGTTGTGGGTGCTGAATGAGGAATGAAGTTGGTTGAGAACAGTTTTAAACCAACGTTGTCGTAGGAATGATGGGTCAGATTTATCAAGGCAGTTGTGCCAGAATTCTGGCTCAATTTGCGGCAAAAATAATGTCTTACAAGCTTTCCACCATATTTACTATGTGTTTTATACAGTTTCAGACGCTTCTGCGCCTCGTTCGACAAAGGGCATGGCCTTGCAAAGGGGCGCGGTTTCACTGGAAAGGGGCGTGGCTTAAATGTGCCAAAATGCGGCAGAGTTTTGGCGTAGTTTCTGGCATAAAAGTAAGCCAACTAAAAGATGGTACAAACTTAGACTAGACAGTTCTAACCTGCACCAGATTTATCAACACTATGATAAATGCGGCGCATTGTAAGACTGTCTAGTCTAACTTTAAGTTGTCTAAGAGTTAGACACTATTGATAAATCTGCCCCAATATGTTTTAATATGTCAGAATCTATCTAATCTAGGAGATGTAGATCCTGAGCGCTAATTATCACATATGGTTTATGTCTACATTCTGGACTACTACCCTCAACAACCCCACAGCATTATTTGTATAACTCCCCTGTTTTGTATTACTGGTATGTTTATGTCTACATTCTGGACTACTACCCTCAACAACCCCACAGCATTATTTGTATAACTCCCCTGTTTTGTATTACTGGTATGTTTATGTCTACATTCTGGAATACTACCCTCATTAACCCCACAGCATTATTTGCATAACTCCTCTGTTTTGTATTACTGTTATGTTTATGTCTACATTCTGGACTACTACCCTCAACAACCCCACAGCATTATTTGCATAACTCCCCTGTTTTGTATTACTGTTATGTTTATGTCTACATTCTGGACTCCTACCCTCAACAATCCCACAGCATTATTTGCATAACTCCCATGTTTTGTATTACTGGTATGTTTATCTGTAGATTTCACCCCAGCTTTGTGCTCCATAATTACCCTGTGTTTATTTACTGAGCACAGATATTCCCCTTGAAGTCTCTGCTTTGCTGGGCCATTTGTAGCTCCCCCAATTTATGACACCTGGGTTAATTGATGCTAGCAAGGAACTCTACATGGCTTAGTATAAATCAGACAGCTTAGGTCTCTGAGACCGTCGGTCTATGAGGCATATTTCTCGTGCATATTTGGAAGTGAATATTTGAAAGTGATACATGATCATCAGAAATATGACAGAAATGAGACAGAAGTGAGCTTAAGGGAGCTTGAAGGATCACCTGTTCTGTGAGGAACTGGTCTCTTTTAACATACACCTTAACATACCCCTTATCCACTATGCTCACTATTGCTATCTACCTTGTAGCCATCTGCCTCCTTTCCTACAACCCAGTGTCGCCCCCTGAAAATGCTATCCACATCAGCGCCTCTCTCCTCCCCTCACCTATGTATACATCCCACACACAGTTTTCCGTTTTTAACTACCCCAAACCACCAGCCTCCATTGTGTTGCACAAACGCCGCTCATACACAACACTAAACCATTTGCTGTCACGTTTCTTTCTCCTGCTTCTTGCTGCAGGGGACATCTCTCCTAACCCCGGCCCTCCTTCCTCTACTGCTCATCCCACCTCCTCCTCCTTCCGTAGAAACCCTGCTAACCTGCTCGCTATTCGTTGTATGTCTTTTCCTGCCACTTTTACATGTGCTCTGTGGAATGCCAGATCTGTTGCTAACAAACTCACTGCTGTTCATGACCTGTTCCTCTCTAACTCCTTTAATCTCTTAGCTCTCACCGAAACATGGCTCACGCCATCCGACACCGCTTCCCTTGCCGCTCTCACCTATGGCGGCCTACACTTCACCCACACCCCCAGACCTGAGAACAGGCCGGGTGGAGGAGTTGGCATACTCCTTTCTCCACACTGCACTTACCAGGTCATTCCTCCTGCACCCTCCCTCACTTTCCCCTCCTTTGAGATCCACACCCTCAGACTCTTTCGGCCATTTTCCCTCAAAATCGCGGTTGTGTACAGACCCCCTGGCTCACCCTGCCAGTTTCTGGATCATTTTGCAGCCTGGCTCCCTCACTTCCTCTCCACTGAAATACCCACACTCATCATGGGTGATTTCAACATCCCCATTGACAACCCTATGTCTCCTTCTGCATCTTGGTTTCTTACGCTAACATCATCCTCTTGCAATTTACAGATTCTTCCACCCACAAGGACACGCTCTTGATTTGGTTTTCTGCAGTCACTCTTCAATTAATAACCTCACTAATTCTCCGTATGCGCTCTCTGATCACAACCTTATCTCCTTCATTATCACCATTTCTCAGCCTTCTCTGGACACTCCTGCTCATCACCCATCCAGAAACATTCGCTACATGAACACTCAGGAACTCATAGACACCATACAGTCCTCGCTGCCCCCAATCTCCTCCGACTCCTGTCCTGACCTGGCTGTCAAGCAATACAATGATACTCTCTCAACCACCATGGACACATTGGCACCACTCAGACACCGCAGCACCAGAGTCAGACGCCCACAGCCATGGCACACACCTCAGACTCGCTTTCTGCAGCGCTGTTCCAGGTCTGCTGAGAGACTGTGGAGAAAGTCAAAGCTACCTCCTGACTTCCTCCACTATAAATTCATGCTCAGGACTTACCACACTGCCTTTCACTGCGCCAAACAAAAATACTTCACCTCCCTCGTGTCCACATTACACAACAACCCAAAACGGCTGTTTGACACTTTCCACTCCCTCCTCAGGCCAAAAGCTCAGGACCCGGTCACTGACCTCTGTGCTGAAGACCTGGCGACTCACTTCAAAGACAAAATAGACAGTATCCGGCAAAACATTTCATCTCAATCCTCAAGTAACACCCATCCCATCCCCTCCGGCACTCCTCTAGTCTGCTCTCAGCCCTTGACCCAACGACAGAAGAAGAAGTGTCCAGGCTTCTCCTGTCTTTGTGCCCCACCACTTGCTCTAGTGACCCCATTCCCTTCCAGCTTGTCCAGTCCATTTCTCCAGCTGTCATCTCTCACCTTACTGCAATCTTCAACCTCTCTCTCTCTCTACTGGGATCTTTCCATCTTCCTTTAATCATGCCATCATAACCCCTTTACTTAAAAAGCCCTCTCTGGACCCATTGTGCGCTGCCAACTACCGACCAGTCTCTAATCTGCCCTTCATCTCTAAACTCTTGGAACGCTTGGTCTACTCTTGCCTGATCTGCTATCTCTCTGATAATAATCTTCTCGATCCTCTACAATCCGGTTTCCGCACCCTACACTCCACAGAAACTGCTCTAGTTAAAGTCTCTAATGACCTCCACACTGCTAAATCACAGGGCAAATACTCGTTGCTGCTTCTCCTGGACCTCTCAATGCATTTGACACTGTGGATCACCACCTTCTCCTCAGCATGCTCAGCTCCATTGGCCTCCAGGACACCGCTCCCTCTTGGTTCTCTTCCTACCTCTCTGATCGCTCCTTCAGTGTCTCATTTTCCAGTTTTAGTTCCTCTCCTCTTCCTCTTGCTGTTGGGGTTCCTCAGGGATCGGTTCTAGGTCCTCTCCTTTTTTCACTCTACACATCCCCCATTGAACAAACCATCAGCAGATTTGGCTTCCAATACCATCTCTACGCTGATGACACTCAACTATACACCTCCTCCCGAGATATCACTCCTGCCCTGCTACAAAACACCAGTGACTGTCTGTCCGCTGTCTCTGACATCATGTCCTCTCTCCATCTGAAACTAAACCTCACTAAAACCGAACTTCTTGTCTTTCCACCATTTTCTAACCAACCCTACCCTGCTATTTCTGTCTCAGTGTGTGGCACCACCATAACTCCTAGGCAGCAGGCCCGATGTCTTGGGGTTATACTAGATTCTAATCTGTCTTTCAACCCGTATATCCAATCCCTTGCCCTCTCTTGTCATCTGCACCTCAAGAACATCGACAAAATCCATACTTTTCTCACTGCAGAAACAGCTCAAACCCTCATTGTTGCTCTCATTCATTCTCGTCTTGACTACTGCAACTCCCTGGCTATCGGTCTCCCTCTCTGCAAACTCTCCCCTCTCCAATCTGTCCTGAATACAGCAGCCAGGCTTGTCTTTCTTTCCAGCCGCTATAATGATGCCTCTACCCTGTGTCAGTCACTGCACTAGCTGCCCATTCAGTACAGGATACAACATAAACTCATCACTCTCACCCATAAAGCTCTCCACAACGCTGCACCCCCCTACATTTCCTCTCTCATCTCTGTCTACCACCCTACCCGTGCTCTCTGCTCTGCTGATGATATCAGATTACATGTCTCAGTCATCCGAACCTCCCATGCCCGTCTCAAAGATTTCACACGTGCGGCGCCAATTCTCTGGAACATGCTACCGCGGACAATTAGGCACACTCACAACCCTCACAGTTTTAAGAGGGCCCTAAGAACACATCTTCTCAGGCTGGCATATCAAGATCCCTAATTGGTAACCCCCACCTGCTATCACACCTATCTGTCACTCCCAACACTAGGGCACTCACAGGCACTTATCTGTATATAGATGTACTGTCAGGGTGACAGGGTCACCCAACTTTTATGTACACCACCTCCTATTTATGTAACATGGCTGGACCATTGTAAACTGAGCACTTCTTAACCCTTTGTCTCACTCATACACCATAATAGATTGTAAGCTCTCGCAAGCAGGGCCCTCACACCTTGTGTCTCATTTGTGAGTTCTTTTAATGTGTAATGTCTGTATGTATACCCTCTAAATCGTAAAGTGCTGTGTAATATGTTGGCGCTATATAAATAAAAAAAAAAATATTATTATTATTATGGTGTTTGGATGTGGGCTAAAATCCTACATGTGTGATATGGATTTCAGTGTTTTGGAACTCTTTTTTTTTTTTAGAATAAATCTGATTATTAGTAAGATTTAAGAGATTATAAAATATTAAAATAATTGTTAAAGTGGTTTTATCACCATGCTGTTTCAGAGTCACAGCCAGCTTCAGACTCACACTTCCTGATTAGGCTGTGGTTGGCATATGGCATATGATTGGCATATGAGCTTTGCTGTTCCTAGCTGAACATGTTACAGTAATTTAACTGCTGGAGGTTTATTAACTGTAGTGCACAAGACAACATAGTTCTAATGGGTTAAAACTTGTCATTAACTTAAATAAACAAGCTCTTGCGCTACTGATAACACTCATGGGGGGGAAAAGTCCCCAAGGTCGGACAAGGCTGTATCTAGTAATGAGAGCAGACAGAGAGCATAGACAGATGTCTGGTAACCTAGAGAAACGTGTACACAAGCAGTAGATAAAATCTCCTTTATCTTCTAAACAAAGCTTAATTAGGAGAGCAGTGTCTTTGGAAATAATCTTAATTTACATTTGCCTACATGTTTAAAGCTAATCATTGTGATAAGACAACCCCTTTAACGGCTGTGAGATTGTCTGTGATACAGTGATATATAATTAGCAGAGTTTATATAATTGGGCAGGTTAACTTATAGGTTTCACTGAATAATTGATTATCTAATCATTATCCAGCAAAGTGCCAGGCAAATCCTTTAATTACATAACCCCGAGGTTGTAATTCCTCAAGCTGCGTGTCAGGAGATTAGACATTTTAGGGACAAAAACTAAATTTAGTGCCTTAATATCTGTTACCTTTACAGGTAAGAAATACAAGGCTGTCCCATTCACTGAAAACTCTTTTGCAATAAACTAGAAGTAAAGGTCAATCAACAAATGAAGACTAGTCAGCAAATAGTCACTACTGACAATAGCCATAAATGATTTGTTTGCATATAAATCTAGAATATTGAAATATACTCACTGGGATAACAAAGACGCCCTTCTCTCAGGCAACAGCTGTTTTGTGTGTATCATACACCTTCTCAAGGTACACGTACAGTCTTCTTGTTTGGTCAAGGTTTTTATTAGCGTCCTATAGTTAAATCTTTTGGGAGCCAATTTGCTGTCCCCTTCCTTGACTTCAAAATATCAGGAAAATTGATGTAAAAACCACTTGAAATTCGGAGATTCTGCAGCCCCGATAACTTGGTTAATTGAGCTCTTATGAATTGTTGGGCAGCATCAGTTTTCAGTTGTGTGAAACTTTTCTGAGGTTTTGTATATTTTTATGCTTTAGTAAAACTGTCTTGAAATTTCCTTTTAACCCTGTTTGTGTTACTCTGGGGGTCTGGAACATATCAGACAGGAAAGTCATTTAATACGGAGATAATTGCTCTATAGGCACTGTAGGATTTCCCCTGAATGAACTTGATTGAGTAACTGTTATGTTCAAAGTGTCTGAAGGATAAAAGATGAAAACTCACTTCTGCTGGGTATATTTACTCTGTGTATTACAACGTTTCCTTCCAACGACAACAAACTTGAGCATTAGTTGTGCAATTAATAAGCTCCATAGTTACTGTAACAGCCGGACACAAATTGTTTGATCCTCTAATTTTCCCATAAACTTCAATTACATCAAGAAATGAAAGGGGTTAGGTAGCCATACAGTAAAGATCTGGGGAGGAAGCTGTTTTCAGACAGCGCGTGGTACGTTTCAGGCTAGTTAAGAGACATGAGGAAACAATGTCTCTCCTAGCAGCAGGACATAGATTGTAACAAAATGTACGACTAATTCATTTTGCAGTTTTAAATCTGGAAATGTAATTCTTTGGAATTTCAGATCACTGTAAAAATCATCACTAAACATGAATAATATTTCACGCCAAGTTTACATTTGCAAAACATTGACTCAAAGCAGTTTATTGGGATGTGTTTGTTTGTGTTAAATAATAAATGTTTAGTTTAGTTAAATTTGCTCACGTACAAATGGTTGGTAAACACTTGTACAGTCTACCCATTGACTGCTTGCCAGAACCCTTTTGCCATGTATCAATAGATGCAACTATTTGATGCTAAATTGTAAGGGACCCCAGGACCTAAATAGAAAGGAAGGGGAAGGCAGACAGTCTGAACCCTATTGCTAGGCACCCCAAGCTGACCATGCCTACTTGCCAAACCGACCTTAGGCAGTTGGCGACAACTGGTCAACGTTCCCTTCAGTAGGCAAGTGAAACACGGAACAAGACAATACAAGCCAACACAAAGAAATAGTCAGGAAAATACAGGTCAAACCGGAGATGGCAAAAATGATACAAAAACGACAGGAAAAAATGGAGGACAAGAAGGCAGGCAAAAGGGTTAGCAATCAAAGCAATATAATCCAATATTAAACACCAGCTCAAGCTACAAGAGACTATTGCAAGTGACGTGCAACAGCACAAGTGGTCTTCTTCTGATTTCAGAGTTCCAATCCAGGGAGTGAATGCACCGGCCCTCCTACATCCAGACCACACAGAACACATACTGTTAGGAAAGGGAGATGAGTGGTGAAGGCAATTGTCTATCACAACTTAGTCTAAACTATCTTCAGCCCAGCACTCGCAGAAGTAACCAGATGGGTGTGGTAGAGAACCTGTCAATCACTACACAGCAAGCACTGAAATAAGACAGAGGTCAGTCTAGTAGAAAGAAAACATACAATTCAGGCACAGAATCATGGCCAAAAGTGCAGTATCTGCCATACGTTACAGGCAGAGGACTGCGCTGAGTCCCGAACAGGCACAGTCATTTCACATACAGTACAAAATCTGCAGAGAGCTTACATGTCTGCTTTGTGTTTGCTCCTGCATTTAGGAAACTAGCTCATATTGGGTTCACTTACTTCACCTTCTTATTTGTTTTATTTAACCCATTCAAGAATGGAAACAAAAGTCTTTGATATAAACTTCTTTCTGTACTTTACAGAAAGGGGATTTTCACCTTGTATTATCATGTTGTTTTTAGTTTACGAATTCTGGGACATTAGCAATTACAAATCTGTACTCGAGAGTTTTACAATGTGTCACATTTATCATAGTGTTGGCAAATCTAGTGCATTTAGTTGACTTTATGCCACTAATTATGCCAAACTTTTGGCACAGGGCATCCCATGCCAAGCCACGCTCCCTTCTCCAAACCACACCTTTTTAACAAGGCAATGTCATTTATGTCAGACAAAGTGCAGAACTGTCTAGAAACTGTCTAAAAAACAGATTAAATGTGGTATAACGCATGCATGCCTGTATTTTCACACAAATGGTGCCAGGATTCCGGCACAATTGCCATAAAAAAATGACTTATCTCTTAATACTTCATCATAGAGGTTGGAGATCAGGATTTTTGAAGCAGAGCCCCAAAGGATGTAAACAGACCATAGTAGGGACCATAGAAGCTTACTGTACATGGTCTGGTTACTGAGTTCAATGTATAAACAGTATGCAGTAGGTGCCTAGGCTCCCTATAATGGAGGCTGCTGGTATCCAGTATTTTATGTTTTAAATCTCTGTTTATATAGATCCGTATTTACAGGAAATTCAGAGATCTGGGTTAGAAATACAGAACTATGACCACTAGGGTTGTACTGTAAATTCAGTCAATGCAATTCTGCCCATACCAAATTTTGGGCAGCCTGCAGGCAGCCTATGGGAAAATCGGGCAACCAATCAGAAACCTGCCAGTCAGATAGGAAAAGGAAGTGTATCATACATGACCAGAATTCTGAAGTGCAACATTATTGTCCATTGTAAAGATGAACCTGTTAAGATAAAAAAGGTATTCAAGGCTTTTATCTATCTGGCTAATAACGCTAATAATGTTTAGGGAGTTATCCCTTTACGACCCTTGACTATATGACCTATTAGGGCACATGAATGTCATAGACAAAGCCCCTTTTCCAGCCAGAACATAGAGCCATTAATACACCATCTATGTATTATGGGATCAAACGATCACAGGAAAAATGGACATCCACAAATTTCTTACCTAACGAAAACAGCTATTTGCTGGGGATTTTGAAAGTCAGATATGCAGTGATCAACTGATTACCGTGCCTGCTCTTAGATTGCAGGGGTTGTATGCAATGGAGACAAGTTTTTATCAGTTTCCCACAATAAACAATTATGAAATGACTGGGTCATATTTCTTAGACCCTTATGGCAACATGTATGAATTCTAGCGCTGATCGACCAGTTCTAAATAACTTTATGGTAGTATAGACTGTGCCAGAATGTATGAAGCTGTTCTTCTGCAGTTCATACATACAGGCGCAGTCTAGTGCCACCACGACAACTCAGGCTCAGGCAGACCACCTTTAACCTGGTCAAGCTGTTCTAACTGTTCTGCGCCAAAGTTTTGGTGTCAAAGAATCATACATGTGTCTACTTCTATGAATGTGGTGCGACGCCCCAAAACTTTGGCGCGCTAAAAAGTGTCTTTGGCTCGGTACCGAAGCACTTATCGCGCCAAAGTTTGGAGTATGCCTGTTGATACACCTGTAGAACTGGTCTACTACAGCTTTTTGAGGCCAGAATTCTGGCGCAACCCCATTCATACATGTCACCCTTAGATAAGATAGGATGCTCAAGATATTTTTTTCTGGTGAAAAGCAGGCAGAACAAATGTATTCTGATATGCTAGAACTGTTTATTGTGGAAAGGCACCTTAAGTACATTCCATTTGTAAATTTGCTTGGAATCAACTGTGAAAAATAAACTAATAATCTGATCTACAGCTCTAAAATGTTCTTTGGTAACGTTTTTTTAATTTTTTCCTATAAAGAGAGTAAGGAGACATACATAGTAGAACAGGGAAGGATGTACACCGTATCAATATCATCATGTATTTCCTAATGGAGTCATTACAAGCAGAAACATAGACTGTTTATGGATAGGATCTCATGGCAAATTTTGAGTAAAAAAATTATATAGCTACAATTATTACAAAACCTGCAATATAACAATTATAGGATGATTATATATAAAGGCAGTGAGGAATGATGAAAGTCACCCCACCCCACCAGATCTTCACCCAAAATTCACTCATTAATTGCAACATTCAGGACATCACCTAATCATCCCCACTGCTCAACACATATCATTGAGGATGCACTAAGTTAAGCAGAAGGCAACTTCCTCAATTTAGATGCCAGGCCTGTCTGCTCCCATTCCAGGGAGTCTGAGCTTCAAAAGGTTCCTCATTTAATTTTGTTAGTACCTGGTCAGGGCAAGGGAAGACATGTGCTCTGAGACAAAAGGCATCAAAAGAAATGTGGCAGTCATAGTGGAGCTGGGATTTCATAAGGAATTATGGAATAACCGTGCATCACAGGCACACCCCAGTTCCACATTTTTAATTTTGAAGCATCTGATGCGCATAGCTGTCACTCCCTCGCAATAGACACATATTGCTGCTTTCTTTTGTCTGTACACCCACACCCATATTGTATTTGCACCTCTGACCAATATATGTATAGTTCATGTATTGTCTAGTCTGCTCACAAGGCGATTAAAAATATTTAAAATTTGATCCTGAACTGGTCTGTTGTCCTGATCAAGCCGATCTCACGTGTCCGTATTCTTGGTCTTTAAGATATCAATACCCAAGGCAGGTTCCAGGCCTGCTTATGAGTCTGTAATGAACCAGGCTTATAGCTAATGAGGAACTGGTGGCATTCTATCGGGCTGGCAGAGTTCTGTTTCACCAGTGCGGGTAAACAGATCTCTCCTAGTCTTTCAGGGATGTGGGTTAGTGGGGTAATCTCTTGCACTCCCTGGATCTTCCTGTGTGGACAGGGGTTAACTGTGAAACCGTGTCCGACTGACCTTGCGTACCCCTAGAGAGAGTGCAACGTCATAAACATACCCCATATCAGGCCGGTTTTCCTGATAAAGGCTATCACTAATCATTTGTTTATGGGTTCTTAATTGCTCCCCAGAAAAAAAAATCTTATATTAGATGAGTTTGAATAATCTGTGAATAATCTGTCACTATATATCAAATGTCCTTTTACATAATTGTTTATACACATTTTCATTGTCCTCCACCTTAGGAGAGAGGCTGAAAAAATGCACACAGAAGCAAATCTCCTTATCTGACTATAGAATAATTGTCACATGTATTTATGATCCCAAAATGACCTTTAATTCAATTCCTCTGACTTGCAGATGCTTGTCACACTATATTGCAGACAGGATGCCACCCGGTAGTGGCACTGAATGCAGGAACACCTTAGAACAATAGCTATCTTTGAAACTTTATTTCACCCACACAGCCAAAGACTTAGGTTAATAACCCAATAATAAAGACAAATAAGCAACTCACAAGTAGGGAGTATGCAAATCAAGACCTCCGACCACAGAAATGAAAAACTAGAAAAAAGAGGTGAGTCATAAAACTAACTTTTAATAGTGTCAATTAAAAGTCCACTCTTGTGAACGCAGCTAATGCTGCAATGCCCTAACAGGGCTGGAGACGTTTCACATTGATTCTAGCAATTCTCTATACCTTGAATGATCAGGGGGGTATGCTTGGTTACTGGTAAGCCAATTTTTGATATTTATTGGTCGAGCGGCTGAGATTTATGATGCCACATTACCCCTCTTTCTTGGTTGGTATTTTACCCTAGCATTTTGAGCTACATTGTTGGTTGTTATTGTCTATAATCTATCTTATATGTATAGGCATTTATTTGATGTATACCTTTAGTCTTGATTTCCTCTACAGTATCCCCTGAGGTGATCAGAAATTACATTAGAGGCTGATTGAAACATGTTGGGACTGGACTAGAGGTGATTATAGTATATTAGTATTATTTGATTGTAGTGTCTAGGGCTTGATTCCGGGCAAGAGCGCCCTTATCAGGGTGATTTTCTTGCATATCATAGGCTAGGGACTGTCTAGTTTTGCAGTGTTTTTTGGAGAGATGATTATGCTCCCTTTTTTAATTGACACTATTAAAAGTTAAATTTTATGACTCGCCTCTTTTTTCTAGTTTTTAATAACCAAATAACACACATCCTCATGCACACTCATGTAGAGATGTGTATATATATTTCAATACTTAAGAATTTTATTCTAAGCTTCTTTTATTGATTTGTATTTGTTTTAAATACAGCAAGACGGATTTGTTTGGGGGAATCACTCTTTTTCTACTTTTTTCTTTTGCCACTGCTAGATTTTTTTTTGGGTTTAAACCCAAGGTAACCACAGTAAAAATACGGAAACCCTTTTAAAAGTTTTCCCTTCTCATGCCCTAAGTTTTAATTGTTTTTAATCTAGAGTTAATATGGCAACCCCTTTCCCCATTACAACCTGGCTACACATAAAAAACACATCTATTGCGGGGGCTAAGAATTCGCGGATTTTCTGAGTTATGAAGAAATACTTAAATATATAAACAAGCTATTAAAATGTGTTGTGTGTTTCAGTGGACTGTTTGCCTAATTCCCCTTTCAGACTCACTTCATGCTACATTTTTTTTGTTTTTTTACTATGCGTGATACCTAACAACCCAAAACACTTCATAACAAATTCATTTTATGAGACCGGCTAGATTTGGAATGAAGCACGTTTGTCAGTTAAGTCAAATACTCTCCATGCATTGTAAAGCTATTTAATTTGCACAAGCCATTTGCAGCTATAGCTATATGTATAGCTGAGCCAAAGAATATTGTATTTACCTCCTACAGGAAATGAATTCAATGAGTTTTGGTGACTTTTTGTATTATCCTTAAAAATCTGTGTTTTCCCCCCCCAAAAAATAAAATAAATTGCTCTTTTTAAGAAGTATGTGCATATGTGAAAGGTTGTTAAAAATTTTCAGAAGAAAAACCCCAAAATATATTTTAGAGAAGAGATAGAAAAAGGTATTTATGTGGGGCCACCAAAAACAGGTTAAAGCACAATCAACAAAGGGCGTTTAAAAGGCTTATTCACGGCGGAATTTGGAGCGGGATTGCCCCAAACCCTTTCCACCGGGGGCCCCCCCACCCCCCCCTTGCTTTTTTCTACGGGCGTCGCCCCTAAATAATGTGCTGTCACTTTCTTCCCCCGGGGCGGATTCGCCGACGGGGGGAGGAGGAATCCATGTTTTTAGGGAAACTGTGGATTACCGTAATTACCCGACGGTTGGCCCCTACGCAGCGCAAACCGGCCGGAGTCGGCCCCCAATCCGGGAAAAAAAAACCTGTGAACGAGGCTAAAGTGTGAATTTACTCACAAAGCTGTGTGCATCCTTTGAACGAAAACTATTAAAATTTTTTTGTGACTCTGTGGGGAAAAGGAATAAGCAATATTTTTTGAACAAAATGTATATGAAAAATCCATAAAACCTACCTAACAAAAACGTAGCCGTATCCTAGTTATCTTTAAATGTATACCTATTATTTTTGATTTTAACTATACCTGACAAAAACGTTATACCATAACCGAATTTCCCGCCAAAAATGGCTATACCCCAGCCTATACCTACCTTCCTACCGATACCGCCTTTTCCACCCCAACCTAACAAACCGGGCCAAGTGCTAACCCTCCATTTCTCCTATACCTAGCTATATGCCTTTACCAGCCCATACCTGATATACCCGCCCTTTCTAGCCTAAACCCGCCTATTACCCTATACCTACCTATACCGCCTTTTACGCCTATACCAAAACCTATCCCAGCTATACCCAGTTACAGCTTACTAGCCTTACCCTACCTTACCGCCTATACCTGCCTTAACTGCCCATAAGGAATATAACTGCCTTTGGGGGGGCATTAAAACTGCTATAACTGCCTTGGGGGGAAAAACCGCCTTAACTGCTTGGGGACATTAAAACCCCCTATAATACCCATGGGGGACTAAACCGCCCACAACTGCCTTTGGGGGGGCATAAACCCCTTTTCCATAAACTGCCTTGGGGGGCTATACCTGCCCATAATGCCTGTGGGGGGACATTAAACTGCCTATTGCCTATGGGGGGGCATATATCGCCTAGGGGGCATTTAAACTGCCCATTTATTTATTGGATTTTTTTTATTTTTTATATTTACCCGAGCCGTTTTTAATTTTCACTTGGCTTTTAGAGTCAAAAGTTTCCCCTTTTTTGGGCAAAAAGTAGGTCCTTGGTTATCTTTGGGTCGGCTTTTTAAAGATTTATACGGTCCCTTTGCTTTAAATTAGTCTGTTTAAAAAGTGGTTAATTCTCAAAATTAGCAAAATTTTCCCCCCTAAAAAAAATGGGAGGTCTGTAATTTTTTATTATAGGTACACACAAAGTGAGAGACAGAATCTAAAAAAAATCCAGAAAATCACATTGCATGATTTCCAAATAATTTGCATTTTGTTCCATGAAATAAGTATTTCATACAATAGAAAAACAGAACTTAGGGCGACATGTATGAAGGGAGGCGCATTGAAGTGAATACTCGAGTCTCCTTTTCTGTGTATAAAGGCCCGATTATGAATGTTTTTTTTGTGGTTCTAAATTTGGTGTGTAAAGTTCAAAGAGCCTCCCTATGTGTTAGAGCGTTATGGAACTTAGGCGATAAGTAATGCACCTAACATGTTTAAGGTTTTGACAGGGTGGAAAAAAAGAGAAGTCATGGAATTTGCATGTCATGAATATAAACTATGGTACTGGTCCCGGGGGGACAAGGTCCAGCAAGGGGCCCTTTCTGTGCTGACTCTTTTATGTGAATAAAGGGTGAGAGCACAAAATAAATTTCAAATTTAAAATTTGCAAAAATGTAAAACATAAAAATCTGAACAATAACATTGGGGTTTTTTAATGTAAAATTGTTTAAGATTCTTGATTTCAAATATTTTTTTAGGAATTTCTATTTTGGGGTATTATTATTTTTTTATTAATTTCAATTTACAAAATTTTTTAATTAAATTTTAAAATAATTTTATACAGTTTTTTTAACTATAAAAAATCACTTTTTTTATTGCAGTGGTGTAAATTGGAAAAAAAGGAACATTTTTTTCCCCTTACGCAAATTAGTCCACTTCGACTCCCCAGGTAGGCAGACCACATTGAGATAGGTCTGCCTGTCGGGGCAGTAATGCCAAACCACATTCATATATGTATCTAATCTTATGAATGTGGTGTGACACACCTCCATAACACCCCCAGAACACCTCTTCATGTTGGGGCGCATTAGAAAGTGTCGAGTCTTACGAACAATGCGCCTAACACATTCATTAGGTGCATTAGACATCGTAGCCAGCTCAGTTAGGTGCATTGTATGCCAGAAAAAGGGTGTAAAAGCCTTTCATACATGTCGCCCTTCATGTTTGGTACATAAACCTTTGTTTGCAATTCCAGAGGTCAGTCATTTCCTTGTAGTTCTTGACCATGTTTGCAGGTAGTGCAGCAGGGATTTTGGCCCACTCCTCCATACAAAGCTTCTCCAGGTCTTTCAGGTTTCGGGGCTGTCATTGGGCTACATTGAGTTTCAGCTCCCTCCAAAAATTTTCGGTTCTGTTCAGGTCTGGAGACTTGCTAGGCACCTCCAGGACCTTCAAAATACTTCTTAAGGAGACACTCTTTTGTTGCCCTGGCTGTGTGTTTCGGATCATCGTCCTGCTTGAAGACCCATCCACGACCCATATTCAATGCTCTTACTGAGGGAAGGAGATTGTTGGCCAAAATCTTTTGATACATGGCCTTATCTTCTTCTCAATATGGTTCAGTCGTCCTGTCTCCTTTGCAGAAAAGCACTCCCAAAGTATGATGTTTCCACCCCCATGTTTCACAGTTGGGAGGGTGTTCTTGGGGTTGTATTCATCCTTCTTCTTCCTCCAAGCACAGCAGGTGGAGTTGATAAGAATAACTTTTATATTGGTCTCAAAATAGGTCAGACCACATGACCTTCTTTCATGCCTCCTCTGGATCATCCAGATGTTCATTGGTGAACTTCAAAAGAGCCTGGACTTGTGCTGGCATGAGCAGGGGGACTTTGTGTGCCCTGCAGAATTTTTATCCATGACAGTGTAGTGTGTTGCTAGTGGTAATCTTTGAGACTGTGGTCCCAGCTCTATTTAGGTCATTGACCAGATCCTCCTGTGTAGTTCTGGGCTGATTCCTGACCTTTCTCAAAATCATCCTTACCCCACGAGGCAAGGTCTTGCATGGAGCCACAGACTGAGGAAGACTGATGGTCATCTTGTTTTTCTTCCATTTTCTGATAATTGCGCCAACAGTTGTTGCGTTCTCACCAAGCTGCTTGTCTTGGCCATGGTGGAGAGGATGGGGTGTGATTGATTATCTGGACAGGTATATTTTATACAGGTAACAAGTTCAAACAGGTGCAATTAATAAAGGTAATGAGTGCAGAATAGGAGGGCTTCTCAAAGAAAAACAGGTCTGTGAGAACCAAAATTTTTGCTGGTTTGTAGGAGATCAAATACTTATGAAGAAAGTAACATCATCCTCACTTCTAGCAGTGCAATTAGCTTAGAACTTCCAGAAACCAGTGGAAGACAGGTATATCCATCTACTGTTCCAAGAAGTTTGGTCAGAAGTGGTTTTCATATGAGAATTGCAGCCAAAAAACCATATCTTTGACGTGGAAAAATAGCCAATCGATTCAACAATGTTCAAAAACAGAAAGTGAAGTGGAGAAAAATGGGAGCAGGTGCTCTGGACGGATTAGTAAAAGAAGACAATTAGTTCATTGAAGGGCTCGAGAGCAGTAAAATAGTCTTCAGGCAACTGTGAAGCATGGTGAAGGTTCCTTGCAAGTTTGTGTCCTCAATGCTGAAAAAAGGCAAATAACTGTCCATAAAGAAGGCATCTAATTGGCTCCAGATTTATTCTGTAGCAGGACAATCAGTCCAAACATTTAGCCAATGCCATTAAAAACTTACTTCAGTATAAAGAAGAACAAGGAGTTCTGGAGGTGATGATGTGCCACAGGAAGTCCTAATCTCAACATCTTTGGATCTGTCTTTGATTACACAAGGAGACATAAGAATTTGAGCAACCCTACATTTACAGAACATTTGTGGTTAGTTCACTGTGATGTTTGGAACAACCTCCCTGCCGAGTTCCTTCATAAACTGTGTACAAGTTTACCTAGAAAAGTCAATGCTATAATGAAGGCAAAGTGTGGTCACACCAAATATTGATTTGATTTTGAGATTTCTCTTTAGTTTATTAATTTTGCATCTTGTCAATTCATAAAGATAAACTATCAACAATTCTAAAAGCACTTCCAACTTTTGATACATATATATATATACTGCCTGGATACATTTGGCTTCACTGTATCTTCAATATTCTCGGTATTGCCTGCTTTAACCTTGACAACTTAAAAGTTACGAAATGTACTGTTACCTACACATAATCAAATATTCCACGTGAATAAGGCATATCTTATTTTAAAACTGCAGCTGTGATTTATGTAAAACTATGATTTTAATATCCCAAATCCTGTTTTTCTCACACTCTTCAGCTCAGTTTTCCATTTGACAAATCTCATTCTCACATTTCTAACTTGGTAACGGACCAACGTTCCCAGGGGTACTAGATGAGTTTACAATACCTGAGGCGTTACAGATAATTTAAAACAAAAAATAATAACGCACAATAATAAAGCTGCGTATGATACAATCGATACTATACAGAAACGTTATAAAATTATCCAAAATGATGTTCTTAAACTATAAAGAACTAAGCTCCAAAATGCACGTCACATTTTCGGATGGAGTGAATGCTCCCCTCACGAATATAGCTGACTGTGTTTTTTGCAAGCTAATATTTGTCAAACTGCACAAGATTTTTCTCTGCCATCTGCTGTAAAATCTATCCCTATAACATAATGTTCCTTAATAGCATAGTAGGACGACACATATTCTTAAACAGGGTGTGCAAGCCACAGAAGCCCTTGTAAGTGCCTAATCTTCTAATGAGCTCATAAGTGCCTTTGCTGCTGACTAACAGTGCCTCAACCTCAGCTGCCACTAGAAAGACAATCACAGATGTCCTCAAGGTTCCAACCACAGACCACTTTAAAAACCATATCATGCCGGATTTAGTATAATATGAGGTGCTATAAAGTGATGTGTAGTGGTGGTCGTGGAGGAGGGCTTGGGGTGGCTGCACCATTTGCTCTGTGTTTAAAACCACCCAAACTTTAGGATACAGTATGTCCCTTATTGTAATAGGTTTAAAATATCCATTAGTCATGTTGAGGAGGTCAGTTGACCAAAGGACTCTATTTAAGCCCTGCCCTTTCCTAAAACTCCTGCCGAATCGATAGTGCCCTGTGCTTTGAGAGGAAGCGTTCCTACTGTGTCTTGTCTTGACCTTCCTGCCTGTCCCCGACTACGAGTTTGCTTCACGATTCTGTCCCACGCTACACCTCGGCTGCCACCGCAAGCAAGTCACATCAGGTGAGCTCTGCTGGTAATCTAGCCGTTTATGCTGTTCTGCTATTGTGTTCTGACTCTATTGTGCATCGACCTTTTTGGCTTTCTTCCTGACTACGATTCCTGCCTGCTCCCTAAACTGACGCTGCCTGGATTGTGCACCGACCTTTGTCTTCCTTCCTGACTACTATTCCTGCCTGCTCCTCAAGTACTGTAACCGCCCGCACATGTATTGACTTCTGGCTCTGCTGACCACTCTTCTACAAGTAGGTAACATTAGTAGTTGCAACCTAAGACTCCAAACCAGCTCCTGATCGTTACACTTACATCTTTGCTCTGGTTTATCGATATTCCGTACTGTGCAGAAGTTGTAGGCGATATAAAAGCACTTTCAAAAGTGGAACTGTTAGTTTATTCTACCATTTAACAAAATGGAAAGTAAATGAATCAAAGAGAAAACTAAATCAAATCAATATTTGGTGTGACCATCAGTTGCCATTAAAACACCATCAGTACTTTTAGGTACACTTGTACACAGTTTTTGAAGCAACTCGGTAGGGAGGTTATTCCAAACATCTTGAAGGACTGTGTATATAGGCTTGCTCATATCCTTCTGGTTCTTCATGTAATCCCAGACACACTGGATGATCATAAGATCAGGGCTCTGTGGAGGCTATATCATCATGTCCAGGACTCAGGAAAAGGGTGGTCTCAGCAAATATTGATCTGATTTTGATTTCTTTTTTGTTCATTCTCTTTGCAGTTTGCTAATTTTCGTTAACTGTGCTATGTGAGTTGTTAAAAATAAACTAGTAACACATTTTTTTTTTTTATTACCTCCAGCAATCCCCTCCCCTTAACTTTCAGGTTCACATCCTGACATACTAGAGAGTCTCCTCTGTGTCGGAACAATGATGGCAGAAGTATTGTAGAGTCAAAAGTGAGACCATCTATCCAACAACTTGGCCTACGCTGGGTTATGCAACAAGACAATGATCTTAAGCACACCAGTTAATCTGCAAAAGAATACCTGGAAAAGAAAAGAACCAGGGGATTGCAATGGCCAATTAAGTCGAAACCTCAACCTAATCGAAATACTATGGTGGGATCTTGAGATAGATGTGGATACACATATTTCCACAAACCTCAATGAACTAAAGCATCAATGTAATGAAGAGTGGGCCAAAATTCCTCCAGAACTGATCAAGTCATAAAGAAAATTATTACTTCAAGTTATTGCTGTTACAGATGGCTCTACAAGCTATTGATTCATGGGGTGTACTTAGTTTCTCACACTTGGCTTTTCTATTTTGGTTTCATTTTTGTTAAATAATAATGTGGTAGAATCTTTTCTGTGTTGTTATTCATCTTAGATTGTACTTTTATTATGTCCTGATATGTAAAACCATAGAATTCAAAGACGACATACTTTCTTTTTCTCACGACTGTGTCACAGATAGCTGGCACAGCCGCTTCATATAGAATCTTGCACACTAATGACACCACCCTATGTTTCTGCACAGTGCCATGATGTCCAAACATCAGCAACTGAAACACGCAGTGGTTTATAAAGGACTGATTTATTATCCATTGCTTTTGGACAATGATTATATATTGTCAAGTTGGGATACGAACCCATGCCTGACCATGCACAACATTCTTTCTAAATGCTGATACTTGCTGTCACACATGTTTCCTATGCTGGGCAATGTAATTTCCAGCTTTCTCACCTTCTGGTGGCTTAAGCTCTAATACAGCTATGTAAGTTAAAGACTGGTGTTTGCACTATGCCGGAGAAACAACACTAAATTCAAACTCTAGCTGCTGTAAGGTTATATTTAGAAATGAATCAGCACAGAATGTTGGGTCTGAAACGAATATAAAGGATAAAATGAGTTTGTGTTTTCATTTTTATCTCCCTGAGAAACCTTTTAAGTTTTCTATTTTCATAGCCAGATGAAGTTGTTTTTTGGCTGGTCATATGAATATTTATGTATCACTTTGGGACACTTTTTGATGATGAAATCCACCTACAAATTCTTTGCAATGCTTTTTTTCATCAAAACAATGAACATCACCTAGAACGCAGTGAAACCTCATTATATGACAGTCGGGTCTGTTAGGCACCAGTGTTAGTATCAGTTCTAGAAAAGATCCAGCATCTTGCTGTGGGGATGCTGTGTTTCAGTAAAGACTGAAGAACACCACACTTTTCATTTTTTTAATTTGTAAGAGCACATACTGTATAATGTTCTTTACACTTCACAAATACTTGCTATTTTGTGTTGCTCTATCACATTACAATTAAGTTTGCAGATGTAACGTTTAAAAATTAGAAAAAGTTCAAGAGATATGAATACTTTGCAACCCAGTGTATGTAAAACAACATGTTTCAATACTATATGAAATGTATGACCAGAACTCAAAAGATATCACTGCAAAAACAAATTTCTAGTCTTAAAATTAAACTTTTATTCTTAATATATATATATATTTTTTTATCCAAACAATTAGGAAGGGGCAAGTAAGGGAGAGTTCAACATTAATTTCTTTGAACACCTCATCACTCAGAAACAACATTGTTCAATTGATCGCACGGAACTTGAAGAATTCGATTGGTGGACCTCAAATTGTTTGACTGATGGGCTTCAAATCGTGAGTTTATTACTGATATTTTCTCATTTGTGATTTATTTTACATATTGGATATATATAATTGGTTCTTCATAGGTGTATTGGTTATTGTTAGGTGATCAATGCTCTTAAGTATATATATTATCTTTTGGACAGTTTTATTTTCAAATATTAATAATAAAAGTTATATTTTAAGACTAGAATTTATTTTTTCGCAACCCACTGTATGTATATAACAATTTTCCATTTATGAAAGTTACCAAATAACACCACTTTGTAAGAAGCAGATTTCACAA
This sequence comes from Phyllomedusa bahiana, assembly GCA_025379985.1. NCBI lineage: Eukaryota > Metazoa > Chordata > Amphibia > Anura > Hylidae > Phyllomedusa > Phyllomedusa bahiana. Next base: position 15,605 of record JAODAL010021086.1, on the reverse strand, counting down.
CTGCCTGACTGTTGTGGGGCTTGTGGCGCCGCTGGACAATTGCTTAGTGTACCCAATGGATAAGACAGCCCTGGTTTCAGCAGTAGTGTAGCTGTCAATTACAACTTAAAGGGGTTGTCTCACTACAAGGATTGCTTTTTATGTTAAAGATCTTGCAAAAACAAGTCACTTTGTAATAAATGTCCATTAACAGTGTCCTATCTATTCTGAGATATCCCCTCTTGTATGGGCTGCACCAGCTCCTCAGGTCGCTCTAGCTACAGACCTGTTTGATCTCTCCTGATAGGCTGCCAGCACTGGTTGCTATAGCTACAGAGCTGGCTTCTACTGCAGCCTAGTGGAAGCAAGAAAACACGCCCCTGAATTCAAAGTGAAACAAAGAAAACAGGACTGAGTTAAGGTGAATCGATGTAGTGAGACAACCCCTTTAAGTTATGTTATTGCAACTATTCGAACACAATGATGACAAAATGTTACAGTAATTTACAGAAAAGGGTAAAAAATCTTCCACTGTTTATAATTGTATTATATACCCCTCAACAGGTATTATACACCACAATTTTTAGATTAGTCAAGCTAAAATGAAAAATAGGAATTCTGTTGTATCTTCTATTTTAAGTGTTTATTGTTTTGCAATTATTCCTTATAGAAATGTATTACTAAATCTTTCAGTCTAAATCTTTGTACAAGGAATAAAAGAAAAAACGCACAACACAGAATTATAAGAGAAGATGTTTCAGAAGTGTTACTTGACAGGGAACACAAGTTTTTACTAAAACAGGCATATCAGAAATGGCCAAAGATCCTCTTTTCTGCTGCAGCAAAAACAGCTGTATTTTTATTTGTAGCTAACTTGTAGAAACCATAATACCCAGAATTCATGCTACCTTAAGCAATTTTGGTGCTTACATCCCCAACTGGTGAGTCAGGCTTACACTGCCCATGCACTTTAGATAACTGTCAGCAAAAACTGGCTATTAATTCTGCATTTTTACAGGTTTCCCAATGGACTAAGTTGGACCCACTGGACTACATCGGACCAGAGTTGGATCCCTTTCTTTAATAAAATGGTCAAAAACGAATGTTGTTGGGTATTGCTTATTTAAATATACTTTTGTTTTTATAAGATTTTTTTAACCATTTTATTCATGTGTTAGTAATGAGGTGTCTTACAGGTACATCTTTATTGTTATTATAGGTTTGTATTGTCACCCTCTCTCACTATTAACCACATACCCTGGGGTACTGGGAAGAGATGGGTTACCTTTAGACATGAACCCTCTAATCTAGTGGTCTGCTTCTGTGGCTGTTGTGGGCTGGTATTTTTAGGGTAGGACTGAACCAATATCCATGAACATCCATACAACATCAGGCTGCAACTATTAGTTTTACCTTTGGCTGGTTTTGAAAAAAAGGGGAAGATCATGACCATTTTTAGATTTTCAATAATTAAATAAAAAAAGATGTTTGGTTCCCCTCCTTTTTCATAAACTGAAGACTACATATTTTCAGGATACTGAAGACAAGGTATAGGCATTAATTAAAGCGCAAATGCAGGAATAAGGAAATGCTCAAAATGTTCTTGAAATTGTGGTGCTGAAATTAAACATTGAGCAATAGAGGCCACTGGTTACTTGCATCTGTTACATACTGCCTTTTTTCTGATCAGAAACTAATTTTTGAAAAAACCTTTAGCTTTCAGATATCTAGTTGAATTTGGGCTTATGCACATTGACACTGAGCATAAATAGCACTGAACAGTCCTATAATTAATATTTCCTCAACATAATGAGATGCTAATTCATCTAATCAAGTACATGCAATGAAGGTTTCCAGCCATAAGATGGCCTTTCCTGTTGAATACCACTGATGATTTCACAGTGAAATCTGTCGGAAAATTTACTATTGACGTCAGTGGGAGGGCATAAAAACCGTCCTGAAAGTTAGTTTTTGACATGGATTTCTGAGTGGATCCCACCAAAAAAAACTCAATAGTGATCTATGGTGCACTATAGATCCCACCTATGGTGAATCTGTTTTCAAAGGTCCTTTTGCACCTTTTTAACTGGAATATCCTATATTCACTTCATGAACTGGATGGAATAGGACACATCAGAATATCTCCAAAAAACATACCACTGCATGGACATGAACTTCAGTAGATTGATCTCTGAGGCAAGAATCAGTGTGAGCGGTGATATCTCTATTAATTTTTAATCCATAAAAAAAGTTTTATATTATGTCTAGAAGTACATGTGCTCGAAAGTAAAGATTGGACCTGTGTATATAATTGTATTAATTTTATAAGGTACTTATGTGTTTAATTATTGTAAGCACCACACTTGCCCACAATAAAATTTATTTTTTAATATAGTTCTTGAAAAGTAAAATATATTAATTATTATTTTCCTTTTTTGTCGTTTCAGGTACGGACCCACCCACAGCTCTAGGATAAGAGTAACCCTGGGAACAGCAATAGGATTCGGAAGAACCAACTTTGGATGGAAATCTGCAAGGTACTGTGCCCGGGGGACTGGAGTGGGTATGATGCCAGAAACCAGGGGCTCATCTGTAAGTTAATTTTAATTTGTTGTGTCAAGTTTTGAAGTGACGGCTGCTGGAATAGGGAATGAGGGAAGAACACTGGAACGATAGAAGTCACTTTTCAATCAGCTATAAATTTTCCGACTTTCTTTTTTCCTCATAGTTGATGAAGTGAACCATTGGAAAAGTGTGCGGGACCGCTTCCAGAAGTGATAGCATGCAGAAGAACGATGTGGGGCCTCTCCCTCCCATCAGAAAAAAGTCCGACACCACAATGAGCTTAATTTTTTTAAATTTAGTGCAAAATAAATTTAATGGCTCAGTAATATTATTTTTTTTTATCCATAGGTTAACTGGCTATGTCAGAAGAGCCAGGCTGGTGGTGCCCGCTGAAAATGATGAACATCACATGAGAGAGAGTGACCCTATCCCCTCCATGGTTGCCATGGCTACGTAGGGAGCAGCAGGGGACTCAGAAGATGTCCCCGAACCTTTATGGCTGGGCTCAATGTCCAAAGAAGAGCCAATTGGGGCAACAGTGGCACCCTCAGCAGCAGCGTCCACCTTATCGGCAGCTGCTGCCACCTGTAATCCATCTCCACCTCCCGCCCCTCTCCCAACGTAGAAGTGAGTATACGGACCTGCTGTAGAAGGGACAAAGACATGGTGGCGGAATCCGAAACTCTTTCCTTATATGTCTGGTCGCTGAGGATGATCATGTCGACCATTTCAGCCATGGCATCTTAGACCACTGCTGGATGAATGTCAGGATCACTACATGGCATGACACCTGATTGGTCTGCTCATGTCCAGCATGCGGTTAATGGCAGGCATACCTGATGCGTGGTTGGGTCCATTGGGTTGTTTCCCTTGCTGGTGCTGCTGTCACTGCAGCAGTGGTCACCATGCAGTACTACATTTTAATGTAGTTACCACTTTAAACAGGTCGCAGTGAAGGTGGCAAGTGGGCTTATACCATTTGATCAAAAAGTATACTAAGAACCCCATGTTAATTTTTTAAGATATTTTGGCTGAGAAGCAATAGATGAATGTATGGTAAGTGGATGTGCGGTCCACGACTTTTTTCATCTTCCTAGACTACAATTATAATATACTGATCCTGATCGCAGTGGCTACTGCACACGTATGTTCTTCCCGTTGACAGCACCTATGCAGTTAGGGTGCTTTCACACGGAGCGATTATGGTGCGTTTTTGGTATATTTTTATGCAGAAATGCACAGCATTAATTGCTGTTAGAGATGGGCGAATCTATTCTAACGAAGTGGAATTCGTTTAGAATTTCAGGAAAACTTCGGTTCGGAACGAAGTCGAACTTTGGGGTACTCGGTGAAGGAAGTGTGCTTTTGATTGATTAAATGGCTCGAGCCACATGGCGCTACATGGGGCAAAGCACTCTGGGAGGAAGAAGGCATAGCCTGCATGACATGTGGTGAGGTGAAGCCAATCAGAGACGGCGGTATTCTGTGACGTCAACCGCACTATATAAGTCCGGGCGCGACGCGGGAGCTCACACTCCTCTTCACTGTTGCTCATCAGCGGAAGGTGCTGCCGCGACTGATGCCTCTTACTGAAGAATTGATTTTTTATACATGTGTGGGTGTCTCAGTTGTGTGCAGAGACATGTTCTCTTATTGTTCTATTTTTAAATTTTTTTGGGGTATTGGATCTGAAAATCCAGTGTGAGTCCACAGCAGCTGCAGTATACATTCAATATCCATGTAGGATCTTAAGCAGTTCCTGTTGTATTCATTAAATAAACAGCGTTTTTTTCATACTAATACCACTTATTTTTGGCTGATAATTCGCTATTGCGCAATTGACATCAGGGGTTTAATTAAGCGTTGTTTTGCTGTGTGTGACCAAGACACTTTTTTTTCAACGCCAAAAATATATAAATTTTTCTGTTAGCCTAATCACAAGCAAAGGATAATTACAACTGATATCTATTGTCTGTGTGGCGTAGAAAACACGCAATTGTAAACAGCTACAAAGGCTACTATTTTAGTGCGGCTCAAAATTCTTTTCGCAATTTACTTCAGGGGTTAATTAAGCGTTGTTTTGCTGGTGTGCTTAGACCCCAGAAACCGTGCTTTTTCCACGCCAAATTATATACATTTTTCCTTAGCCTAATTCACAAGCAAAAGGTTACATTACAAAATGTTCTCTTGTTGTGTGGACGTAGAAACACGCAATTGTAAACAGCTACATAGCTATATTTATGTCCGGGCTCAATCTTTGGCGAAATTCACTATCCAGGGTTAATTAGCGTTGTTTTGCTGGTGTGCTGACCCCACGAAAACGTCTTTTTCAACGCGAAAATATCTAAATTTTTCCTGTAGCCAATTACAAGCAAAAGGTTAATTACAACCTGTATCTCTTGTTGTGGTGGCGTAGAAAATCACGCTATTGTAGCACGCTACAAAGATACTAGTTTTGTGCGGCTCAATTCTTTTGGAGTTAATTTAAATCCAGGGGTTAATTAAGCGTTGTTTTGCTGGAGTGCTGTCCCCAAGAAAACCGTCTTTTTCAACGCAAAAAATATATTAAAATTTGTCTGTAGCCTAATTCACAAGCAAAGGTTAATTACACTGTATCTCTTGGTTGTGTGGCGTAAAAACACGCAATTGTAAACACGCTACAAAGCTACGTAGTTTGTGCGGCTCATGTTCTTTGGCGCAATTTACATCCAGGGGATTAAGCGTTGTTTTGCTGGTGGCTGACGTCGAGGGGGAGAATGTGTGTGTGTGTGTGTGTTGTCATAAACACGCCAAGAATATATAAATTTTTACTGTAGCCTAATTCACAAGCATAGGGTTAATTACAACTGTATCTGTTTGTTGTGTGGCGTAGAAATTTCGCAATTGTAAACACCGCTACAAAAGTACTATTTTGTGGGGCTCAATCTTCTATTGGCGCAATTTAATCCAGGGGTTAATTAAGCGTTGTTTTGCTGGTGTGCTGACCCCAAGATATACTGTCTTTTCTACGCCAAAATTATATAAATTTTTCCTGTAGCCTTAATTCACAGCAAGGTTAATTACACTGTATCTCTTGTTGTGTGGCGTAGTAAACACGCAATTGTAACACGTAAAAAATGTGTGACTATTTTGTGGGGCTCAATTCTTTGGCCGCAAATTTACATCACATGGGTTAATTAAGTGTTGTTGTTGCTGGTGTGCTGACCCAAGGAAAACCGTCTTTTTCATCAGCACAAAATATATAAATTTTTCCTGTAGCCTAATTCACAAGCAAAGGTTTATTACAACTGTATCTCTTGTTGGTGTGGCGTAGAAAACACGCAATAAAAAATTTGAAAACACGCTACAAAGCTACTATTTTGTGGGCTCAATTCTTTGGCCGCATTGTTACATCCATGGGTTAAATTAAGTGTTTGTTTTCGCTGGTGTGTGAACCCCAAGAATAACAGTCTTTTTCAACGCAAAAATATATAATTTTTCCTGTAGCCTAATTCACAGCAATGGTTAATTACAACTGTATCTCTTGTTGCTGTGGCGTAGAAAACAGCATTTGCTAAACACGCTCAAAGCTTCTAGTTTGTGCGGCTCAATTCTTTGGAGTATAATTTCAGGCCAGGGTTAATTAAGCGTTGTTTTGCTGTGTGATGACCCCAGATAAAACCGTCTTTTTAAATGCCAATTATATAAAATTTTGCCTGATAGCCTAATTTCACAGCCAAAGGTTAATTACAACAGTATCTATTGTGGTGTGGCGTAGAAAACACGCAATTGTAACACGCTTACAAAAGATTCTATTTTGTGCGGGCTCAATTTCTTTTGGCGCAAATTTACACCTCCAGTGGTTAATTTAAGCGTTGTTTTTTGTGGTGTGCTGACTCAAAAATAAACCGTCTTTTTTCAACGCCAAATATATAAATTTTCATTGATAGCCTATCTTCAACATGCAAGAGGTTTTTTACAACTGTTTCTATTGTTGTGTGGCGTAGAAAACACGCAATTGTTACACGCTACAAGACTACTTATTTTGTTGCGGCTATTTTATTTGGATCAATTTACATCCAGGGGTTAATTAAGCGTTGTTGTGCTGGTGTGCTGGAAAAATGCGAATAAACTGTCTTTTTCAAAGCCAAATGATATAAATTTTTACTGTTAGCCTAATTTATGTCCGAGGTTAATTAAGCCTGTTTGTGCTTTTAACATTTAGTAATACACACAGTGTTTTTAACGGAACATACCAAGTAAATTTTTCCTGGCCCATTTGTGGACGCGCAATTTATATCACAAGGGTTACACCAGAGCTTGGATGGGTTTCATTTGGTGTCAAAAAACAGGGTGTATATTTTATCATATACAGATATCATCATCAAACAGTGGTCTGTACATTTTGAACAAATCAGTATGTCAGACAGAGAGTGGCAGGCTATGCACCTGCGAGTGGGCAGTGGCACTAACATCCTGGAACAGCCCAGGTCACAGCACAAGCATGGGGACGTGTCGTAGCAGGTCACTCAGTGAGGCCTCAAACTGCCGCTGTCATCTAGCGGCGTGCCATGGTGTTTGTTCGAGTCAAGTCCAAGGGTTTTGATTGGTTGGGTCTAGGTCATCCTCTCTCTCCAGATGACATCTGGACAAACCCCAGCCAAGACGTCGGTGGGAAACATCAGACACACCCGTTAGTTGGCATGGCCCGGAGCGGGTCAGCGGCCCTCACCTGTCCTCAGCCCGCCTCTGTCCCATCCGGTTCCCTCAGCCAGAGATCTACTATGTGGTCTGGGCTCAGCGCCATATACTAGCGCAGGCACTGAACAATTTGAGGAGGGGCAGTCTGCAGCTACTTGGCACGAACGAAATGGGGCCAATACACCTGCCTTCTTGCAGGTAGGCGGCATTGTATAGATGTGGAGAAGTGGCATGGGAGGTCTTGTTGTGAGAGGTCAGCCTCCGGGCATTACACAAAGACCACGTGAAGGGACAGCAGTAGCTGATGCAACACAAATAGATGTTGGATGTAGCGACCGCACTTGGGAGCCGGGTGAGGAAAGGCTTCATCATTGTCAGGAGAACGAATGGGCGGCACGCTTGCGCAGTCAGCGCAGCAGCGCAGCAGCAAAGTGGGTCGTGCTGGCCGTTGAGTCAGCATGATAGCAGCAGTGTGAAGGTCGGGAGTCCAAGCGGCCACGGGGTAATAAAACCCGCTTCGCAGGTCCAAGAATGTCGCAGCACAGGGGCTCAGCGTGTCAGCGGCGGCTGTTGTCACTCAGTGCGGTGCGTTGGCGGTAAAATTCCGTTCACTCGCGGTGTGGCTAGTTCTTTGCTAAGACAGGAGGAGCCGGAATATGGGTATATGTAGAATCTGGTGGCGCAGATGTGAAGCGTGCCAGGGAGCAAACGTTGGCACATGGCCCGCGTCAACATATGCAGCGTCACATCCGGTGGACTGGGAGAAAACGTGGCTCAGATGTTGGTGGTCCATCACTGCCACAGCAGCAACAAGCAGCACCAGCAGCGCCCAGTGGCACGCATGCCATTGACGCCAAGTCAAGGCTCAACCACCTCTGCCAGAAGGGGCTGTTTCTCTTTGACATCATCTCCCAGGTCCAGATGCTCCTGCTCCTCGCTACTCATTGGGCGCCAGCAAGTCGTTCGCCGAGGCGATTCGCAAAGAGACAACAGTATGCGTCAACAATCCTAAGCGTGCACAGCTGACCCGTGCTCCTGTCCCAAGTTTGTTGGTACTGCCAGTCCCTCCCTTTTACCAAATGGTGGACTCTGCTCCGTTCTAGAGAACTAATGGATTGTGCTGAGCCGGGTTGGAGAGTTCCATACGCCGTGATTTTATTTTCCAAAAAGGCGTTCAGCACTCATAAATATGTAGAACAGAAAGGTGGGCCATGTCCTTTGACGCTAATCGGTTTGTTCAAGGTGACATCGCAGCGGCGGAACGTTTGAGATGTAACCTACGGTAGGGCCAGTACATTTCCTTTACGGCCCACGGGAGTGAATGTGCTTCAAGCTCCAGGCACAGACCAAACAACTTGGAAGGAGAGCCGCTTTCTCCTCCACCGTTGTCAACATGCCCTGCACTAGCAATGTCCACCTCCTCCTCCTTCCACCCACCACCCACACATCTCGCTCCACAAGTACTGTCCATCATACCACATGTGTGCGGACAGTGGTGTCACGCAGTTCTACACCTGGCTTGCCTCGGCGAACGAAGTCACCACAGGGGAAGAAACTGATCCGCGTCATGCAGCAAGAAATCCACATGTGTGGCTTTCTCGCGCCAAAGCAAATCGGAACCATGGTGCGGACAATGTGGAGGAACATGGTTGTCCGCGCGCACGAGGAGGGATGTCCATGCGGCCCTGCATGGCGCAAGTATTCAATCTGGTTGTGTAAAAGGTTCCTGAAGTCTTCCTATCGATCTTCAGAACATACTGAATATGGCACCAGGAAAAACTGTGCATGCACTTTATCGCATTCGTATCAAAGCCCGGAACACCCTCCTCGAGTTGCAGCGGCAGAAAGGCCTCCCCTCATACTCTGTTTATTGCGCGATGTTTCCACCTGCTGAATTCCAGCCTGCACATGTTGGACCGACTGTCATGGAAAACAGAGAATAGGCCATTAACGATTTTTTGATGATCCAGGCAGGGGACAGCGAGTAACTCCCTTGTGTAACTTTGATGTCAGCCAGTAGCGGCTCATGCGTGGACACCTGCGTTGTTTGAGGCCATTCGGGGAAGCGACGTTTATTTGTCACGTCGCCAGGACTACGGATGATAACATCATTCCACTGCTTCATGTCCTGGAACAGTTGCTGAAACAAATTCTGTCTGGGCGGGGGACTGGAGACGTTGGTGAATACATCTGTGGCCACACTGAGTCGGTGGGGACTGAAAATGGAGGTGGAGGAGAGGACATTCGGAGAGAAGCACTTGTCTGGTGAAATTAGTGGATTTTAACCCAGGAGACAAGAGAGGAGGAGCAGGAGCAGATGGGGAGGTGGATGGAGATGAGAAGACCGACCGGCCGTTGACCACCAAAAGCACCGTGGCAGTATACAGTGGAAATGGAGGCAGGGTGCCACTCGGTGTCATTTGTGCAGATGGCCGCTAGCAGCTTATTTGCCTGGATAGTGACAGCCGAATAGTAAGCATCCGGCAGAAGGATGACTTCTGGCTCTACACCTTATTGGACTCGCTAACCGGTCAAATATGGGAGCCTTTTCCCAGCTATTGAGAGGAGGACAAAACTCAAAATACTATAGGGAAATCCTCGTATCAGTTGGTGATGCTATGTTGCGGAAATCGTCACTCCTCTGACAGGTCTGACCGGGGGGTTTACTCAGCGCTCACGTATACTGCGCGGCTGCTGGGGGATGGTGGGGGGGTAGGAGCGAGTACCCAGCTCCAATCTTTAGTAACCTAAGTTGAGTCCACTGATGAGCGACTTCCTTCACAGGACTGTGAGAGGGCAGTCGCCAGCAGCAGCAGGACCTGGAGCAGTCCTGAACCAACAGGTTGTGGCCTACTTGGGACAGCAATCTGCCACCTCAGTTAGAAGATCCGCTGGACTACTGGGCAGCCAAACTGGATGTGTTTTTTTTTCCCTTCATATTATTTATATTTTTCCCCCCCATATTGGCCGCACACTCTTACCCTTAACCGAGTTTGCAGTGGAGAAGCTGTCCTGCCGGCCAGTAGTGTGGCATCAGAGCGGGTGTTCAGTGCGGCTGGGGGCCATTCGTTCCCCAAGGAAAACCTCGTTGTCACGGGAAATGTGGGAACGACTGACCTTTGTCAAGATGAATCAGGCGTGGGATCGCCATGGATTTCCACACTAACAATGAGCTAGGCGTCAGTCTGGGTTCGCACAACTACATGCCTCAAGCACTATTCTGATGCCGCCACCCACCTGATGCCACACATCTTGCTGACAGTTTCTACATCTGCCTACCAACCATCTGTACAGGGACGGGTATTGCCACCCACCTCAACACTCGTCATTGTGCCACTCTATGACCTCATGCCTGCTGCGCTGTTGTGTTGCTAGTGACATCCACACTGTGTCATGTGCCTCTGTCTGAACACTCATGCTGTGCTGTGGCTGCTGCAATGTCTCCACACAGTGTACATTGTGCCACTGCCTTGCATCATGAGCTGCGCCGCCGTGATCCGCCTCACGTCATTGTGCCACTTGTGGCTATCCTCTGTTTTGCCACCTACAGATTGTCATTGTGCCCATGCTGATTCTCATGGATGCTGCTGTCGTGACTCCACACTGTGTGATTGTGCCGACTCTGTGGCCTATCCTGGTTTTGCGCCTCCAGAATGTCATTGTGCCTGGCCTGATCTCATCTGCTGCTGTCGTGATCCTCCACACTGTATCATGTGCCACTCTGTGGCCTAATATGTTTAGCTCGACCTCCACGAAAATGTCATTGTGCCATGCCTGATCTCATACTGCTGCTGCCGTGACCTCCACACTGATGTGATTTTCTTTTTAGGTCGTAACGTTTTCTGTGCCACTCTGTGGGCCCTAATACTGTTTTGCCGCCTCCAGGAAGTCATTGTACCATGGCCTGATCTCATGCTGCGTGCTGTCGTGACCTCTCACACTGTATATTGTGCACTCTGTGGCCTAATACTGTTTTGCCGCCTCCAGAATGTCATTGTGCCACTGCCTGACCTCATACTGCTGCGCCGTGACACTCAACACTGTGTGATTGTGACACTTGTGGCCTAATTCTGTTTTTGCCGCCTCCAGAAGTCATTGTGCCACTGCCTGACCTCATATGTGCCGCAGTGACCACCATCTCAGTCATTGTGCCACTATGTGCTTCCTCGGGTTTGGCCACCTAAGAATGTAATGTGACCACTGCTGTTCTCTTGCTGCGCTGTAGTGACCTCCACACTGTATCATTTGTGCCTACTTGGGGACCTATTTACTGTTTGACGCTCCAGAATGTCATTGTGCCACTGCCTGATTCTCATGCTGTGCTTTCGTGGGGGAACCTCCACACTGTATCATTGTGCCACTCTGTGGCCTAATACTGTTTTGCGCCCAGAATATCATGTGCCACTGCCTGACCTCATAACTGCTGCGCCGTGACCTACCCCTCTCAGTCATTGTGCCACCTCTGTGGCTTCCTCGTGTTTAGCCACCTCAGAAATGTCAGCTGTGCCACTGCCTGACTCATGCTGCTGTGCTGCCGGTCACCTACCACACTCTGTCACTTAATGTTGCCACCTGAGCTCTCAGCCTTGTTTTTTTCCCAGCTTTCGCTGGATGTCTTTATCAGGACTACATTCCAGCTGAGTTTTTGGTCTGTTTTGCACTCTTAAGTGCCCAGGGAATTTTATAGTGAAGCGATTCTAAGCAGCGGCGGAAGTCATGTGCGTGTCATACATAAAACACAAATTGTATGAAGAACAACCAAGCTCCCTTGCCTATTTAAGCATGGCACAACGTTCTAAGCACCTGCAGGCTCTGTGCAGCCTGGAAATAGCTGCTTTTTAACGCGATTCGTGCCGAAGTAATTGGAACGAAACAAAATTTTGTCGGAAAAATTCGGCGAAGTGACCGAATCGTATTTTGAGAAATTAGCCTCTCTAATTGCTGTATATTTCTCAAAAAGAAAAAACACATCAAAAAACACTCCATGTGAAAGCAACCTTAGGGAAATTGGCCACAGATTGAAAACCTTCAGCAATCTATAGCCAAATCTCCTAGGCATCACCTTAGGTTGTAAATGCTGCCAGATCATCTCACAAATTTCGAGCAATATTTTGCTGATGGTGGACTTCTTAACATATAACTGCAGATGACATGAGCAAAGCTCTCCAATGTGTGAGAATACCGAACAACAAAAAATTATATTTAAAGGGGTTTTATTGTTTAATCATTTGGCAGCCGTTTAATAACTGGTACTAAGAGAGCTTTTGAAATGGAGGGGCATGTTTCTCTCCCACAGGGTGTTTCTTCCTCTGCAAAACGCCCTCTCAGTGTGCAACTTGAGAATTCATTCTCTATGTGAGCAAGGAGGGAGGGGAGTGAGATCTCAGCTGTCGGAGGACTAAGGATATCTTTGGAAGGGAAAGTACGTGTAACTCGATAGTGTATATCTAAATTTCTCACTCTACATACTTTGTAACTAGAATGGGCATTTGACATTCAGGACATTCAGGAAAGATGGGTGATTTTTTTTTTTCTCTGTCTCTTTCTCTTTCATACACAGTGATATATCCTGCATATTATTACACCTCTGACCTCTACAGATCTGCAGAACAAAACAATACACTTTATCTGTTTTACTTATTTACATGGGACTGCACAAGATCTCTCTCTCTGCTGCAGGACCACTGATCGCTGTCAGTGAACGAACGCAACAAACCCCGAACCGCAAACGTCGACTGCTTGCTATTAGTGAACGAGCATCAGCAAACCCCGCACCGAACACGTCGACTGCTTGCTGTCAGTGAACGAACGCAGCTAACTCCGCACTGCACACGTTGACTGCTCTCTCTCATATCGCCGTTCACACATGTACCTGCGCACTCTTGAATACGACAGGGGGCGGACCTCATCTCATCTCCGTGCACACATGTCCCTGCTCCCTCCCATACACAGCCTCTACCCTGCTCCCTTCTGACGCGCGTTCCCCGAATACGACCGGGGGGCAGGACCTGGGCGTAAACGGACCGGAGCTCTCTCTCACTTCCAAGAATTGAACAGATGTCCTGTTCTCTTAAATCATTTGCTTATAGTAACCAAGGGCCTAAAAGCTTACATTTTTCATCCCCATCTGTTGAACTATGATCTTTGAAATGGGAAAACCTAAACCCCTTTAACAATGAGAAACAGACAATTGTCATCACATATATAAATTTTATAAAGCATGAGCAATGCTTACACAAAAAAGGAAATGAATAATGTGAAAAGAAGTGTACCACAAACCGATGGGCAATCTTTCGGTGGGACGGTATTCTGTCTGGGAAGGTGTGGCCCAATGATCTCCACTTGTCCATCAAAGGCTAAAGGAAAGGAAAACTACGGAAACGCAAAAAGAAACAATTACCAAATATTGTCATTATATGGATAGTATGGGGACTGAAATTTAGAGTATGTTTTAATAGGAATATTTTTTGAAAAAGACTCTGGGGGACAGTCTGAAAACTGTCTTGGTCTAAGACTTTTCTTGTTGCCCATAGCAACCAATCAGTGTTCCCCTTTCATTTCATATAGTGCTCTGAAGAAATGAAAGGGGAACACTGATTGGTTGCTATGGGCAACAAGAAAAGTCTTAGACCAAGACAGTTTTCAGACATGTCCCCCATGTGAATCGGTAGCATGTTATTAAAAATTAGGGTATTATATAATATATCTAAAAAAAACAGTCCTATTTTGCAATAACAATATGTATTTTACCTTCTCAACTCTTTGTACAATTGAACAATGTGTCCTCTGCTGTAGCGAAGCTCATTAATTGGGTGGAGCTGGTAGCAATGCCTTTCTGCTGTCTATATGGACAGTCAAAATTAGATGATTTTAGTGAATAAATTAAAACAACTTCATCATTTAAAAACTCGCATAAGTGTGATGTACACACCCTTGTACAACAACAACAAATCAACACATTATGCAGCACAGCCACCAATAGTATCATTTCATGTTGGTGTACTTTAATCTGTGATAGTTCTGCCTCCACAGACTTCTGAGCCTCTTCGCTACTGGAATCTAAAGTTGCAACTCGAAGCGCACAACAAATTTTTCTGGAGATTTAATAGGAGCTTACAGGAGCAGATAACGGACACATCTGGCTGCGAAATAACATAAATGGCCACTGCAAGCTTAGGGAGTGACCACTGAGTGAAGTGATAAAAATCATAGGGTTTCTTGCACCAATCATGAACACATTGGGGGACATGTATGAAAACTGTCCAGGTCTAAGACTTTCTTTGTTGCCCATAGCAACGAATCGGAGTTCCACTTTCATTTTTTCAGAGCACTATATGAAATGAAAGGGGAGCTCTGATTGGGCAACAAAGAAAATCTTATACCAAGACAGTTTTCATACATATGGCCCAATATTGTATCCACTACACTTTTCTGCCACAGAGTTGACTGAAAAACCACCGAAAACCGACTGAAAATCTGTTCATAAAAAAATGCACAAATCAGTGACAAAAAACAAAAACCGACTAAAAACTGTCAGCTTTTGTGTCAAAATCAGTTCAAAATACTGGTCAGATGAATGGTTATTCAGTTCAGACCCAGATTCATATCCTAAGGCTATTTCTACACAGGACTGGTTTACAGTCGGATTTTTAAGCGGATTCAGTATTAGAATCTGCAAAAATCTGACTGTAAATCATCCTCATAGACCTCAATAGAAAATCCAAACTGTGGTCTATATAGCTTGGATTTTCTGAGGTCAGAGTTCAAAGCTGAAATCCATTCAAAAAACTTAGAAATATGACGTTCTATAATCCGTCATATTTCACCTGAAAATGGCAGATTACAGTACAGTTCAGTGTTAATGGGCTGGTTGAAAACTGACCGCAAAATCCACGCAAAAAAATGAAAACCAATTGTAACATACTGGCTGGATTCTAGAGCAGAATCCAATGGTATTTTTCATATTTTTCCGTATTGAAGTACCCCAGTGGACGGAATTTGACACATTTTCTGTAGTTAGTAATTAATTGTCATAGAGTCAATAGCCACAAGTTGCTACTATGTAACAATGTAATGTAATAATCATACTTTAAGGGGATGTTCACACGGCATGTTGGATCTGTTTTTGGATCTTTTTATAGATGCGTGTTTGGATCAGTGTTTCATACCCTAAACGGACCCAAACAGGTATCTGACAATGTGCAGTGGGATTTACATTGCTTTCAAGACGAGTGATCACTGATGCGTGTTTACTTGTGTCCTTGCGATGCGTCTTTCGGATTTGTTTCAAGAATTGACGTCTTGATCCGTTTGACGCAGCAGACACCCATTTTAAAATATAGGGTGTGTTTCTGCTGCAGCCAAAATGCATCCAAAAAACG
>JAODAL010021085.1:0-67862 GCA_025379985.1 Phyllomedusa bahiana | reverse complement strand
CCTAGTTGAGCATGTTACAGTGACATGATTGCTGGAAGTTTGTTAGAGAGAGGTGGCTGGTAACTAGGGAAACTTGTGTGGAAAAGCAGTAGATAAAATCTCCCTTATCTTCTGAACAAATCAAAATCAGAACAACAATGTATTTGGCAATAGTCTTTATTTACCTTTGTCTACATGTTTAAACCTAATAAAGAGACAAGAATATCCCTTTAAGGCTCTGTCCACATGAATTTTTTGAAGTTTTTCAAGTTGTAATCCACGCAGATTCCGATTGAAAGACTTGTCTAAAACTGAAGGAAAACTATTCAATTTACCTCAATAGAAAATACATGTTGTAGTTCTTTCAACGTGTATTTCAAATCTAATTTGCAGTAAAAATCCTTGAATTTGTTTATTTTGGTTGTATTTCACATGGAAAATGCCTAGGAATTTACTATGGATGTCAATGGGGATGTCTTAAAACTTTATGCTATACTCGGCCAGAACATTTGTATTTGGTTTTTAATGTGAATCCACATACAAAATCACATAGGAATGAATAGGACTCATTTTCAACTGTGAACCCTGAGTAATCCAAATCTGGAAAAGGACCCTACATCCACATACAATAAATATGTGAAATACTTGTTCAAAACTCGTTTCTCAAGCTACTCACAGTATCGAAAGCTATACAGGATAACAGTCTTATTGTAACGGGCTGCACATTATTAGACTATACAAGTACAAGGTATACAAGTAAAGGATGATGTGTATATTATACACAGCAAACATCTATATGTAATATTACATTTTCCGTGAGATAGAAAGTGAGTGTCAGGCTTTTCAAATTCATCCTCCTGCCTTGTTCAGGCAACATCAAAGCAAGTGAATTAGAATGAATGTGAGTGTTCCTACAGAAGTACAATTTGCAATGCTATGCTCTGGCCTAAATATTTGAGAAGCTATATATACATGCAAATAGTTCCATGAAAGAGCATAGCAAAAAGAATCCATTTTCGCTTGGAAGATAATCCATTTTACCACTAAAACAAGCAAACAATAATATCACTTTACATTATGAACTGTCGCCTTGTCTGCATTGTCTGAGCTTTTCTTCTGTGTGAATCTTTGAACTATTCACATTGTCTTTGTCTTATTTTTGCAGTCTGTCCTTAACAATCTCTTTGTCTACAGTGTTTTATTATGCTAGCAGGAGTGTAAGTCTTCCTTACAGCACCATTTGCAGCATAAAAAAGAATTATCGCTGGAGATTCCACATATTTGTTTATATTCATGTGAAGATTGACATGAAATCCATGCTGTTATGGAGTCAGCTGCAGTTCAACACCTTCAATCATAAAACTTTTCCAATATTTGCAGTGTGCTTGAACTAGAACTTTTAAATGATACTGAATACATTTCTAAAAACAAAACTTTTATTATAAGTTGTCTTACAGCTTAATATTTTATGATGAAAAAAATTCATGAAAGTTCTGACAATTACCCTACAGCAAGATAGAAGTTTTTTTTCCTTTTAGTGTAAGTTCACACGGCGTATTGTGGCGAGTACTGTGTGCTACCGCAATACGCCGGGTGTTTTAGAAGTATGCGCTGGCCAACGCTTACTTCTAAAGCACAGGAGGGGTCGGCCCCATTGACTTCTATTATCCCGTGCGACATGTCACTTCTTTCACCCAGCATTTAATACGCGTTGGTGAATTACAGGTCACATTTTGGGCGTAATGCAGTGCAATTACGTGCCAAAATGCACCCCACAATTACATCGTGTGAACATACCCTTACATGGACCAGTGGAGTCCCAAGAATGGATTATTTTATGCTGGAACTAATTGGCCGTCACAACATTTGATTTGTTGCATTGTCAGTGTTGTAATATAATGGTCACACAAAAGTATCATCAATACTCTTTGAAATGTTTGCATACGCCATTATTTCAGGAATAAGTTTCAACCATTGGTAATGTTAAAGGGGAATTCTCATTTTTAACATATCTAGCATATCTACAGGATACACCTGAATTACTGGATAGATGTGGACCCTACCTCTAGGACTCTAATCTTTTAAGTAGGTGGGGCTCGTGATGCCTGTGCACTAGTTAAGCAGTTTTCCCCATAGAAGTCAATACTGAGGTCTTGAAGCAAAAGAGTGAGAGGCTATTGATAGACCCAAACCACAGCACTCTCAGTTCCATGAAAACCTTAAAAAGTATTTATCAGCACCACTGACAGGTATGTTTTAGTCACTGTCATCCTGAATATTTTAGACAAGGTGATCAATGAACACTGGGTATACAGCTTAGCAGAAAGCCTTTAGGCTTCCTGCCCTCGGTGGTCATGTGATCAGGGCCATCTTACCCATTGGGCCAGGTAGGCTCCTGCCCGGGGGCCCCATGAGAACGGGGGCCCCATGAGGGGTCAGCGTACACACAAGCTTCGCTTCAGTCACTTATAAACAGCAGAGGCTGCTGCGTCTCTGCTTTCCTTTCCTGTCCTGCCTGCGCGGCAGTCACTCATGAGCCGGCAGAGAGAGCAGAGCCGCAGCATCCCCCCCCTCCCGTCCGTCTCCTCCCCCGCCGGGAAGTGTAAGCTCAGTCCTCTTAGCTCCCTCCCTCCTCACCTTCAGACGTCTCCAGCTCCCCCCTCCCGGCTGTCTCTCAGTCACTTCGCTGTGGCCGCGGTCAGTGACTTCTATCAAGCTGCAGCCCTCCTCTGGGTCCCGGCTCATCACAGTCCAGGAAGGTACAGGGGCTCCGTAGGGCAGTGACACAGTCAGGATGGCTGATCACTTGCTATATCCTATAAGAGCACCATGTAGTCAGCCATCCTGTGCCCCCCCCCAGCAACTCATAAGTTCTATAGACTGCTGCATGGCCAGGGGCACAGGATGGCTGTTATATGATACAGCATGTGGTCAGCCATCCTGTGCCCATTAGATGCCACAGGTGCTGCAGCAATACAGCAAGGTATTGCTCTATTACACAATACTAAGATTGGGACTTGAAAAAAAATAAAAAAGTAAATGACAAACTGAAAAAAATCTACACAAATCCTCTGATCCCCAATAAAAACACTTTATTTAAGAAAGAAAAAATGATTTTAACCCTTAAGCATTCAGCCTGAAAAGGTCTTAATGACACAACTACATTTTGTATTTTTGTCTCCCTGTGTTTTAACAGTCATAACTTTTATTTTTTCTATGACACAGCTGTATGAGGAAATGTTTTATGTGGCTAAGTAGTTTGTGGGTTAAGTAGTTTGTGTTTTTTGCAGGATGTTTTTTAATTTTTTTTTTTTTTTTTTTACACCATTCATATTTCACACTAAATACCTATTAGATGAATTCTACAGGTTATTACGGTCGTGTGGATACCTAACATGTGCGGATAGTTTTTTTGTGTAATATATGCACAATAATTTTTTTAATACTTTTTTTTTTCTACACTTTTTGTATTTTTTTTAATTCCATTAAGGGATAATTATTTTACACTTTTGTCTTTATTTTATTTTTTTTACACTGTTTTGGCACACTCCTGTATACTGTATTGAAATACATTATACTTCTGTATATACTACCATGTATGCAAATAACATTATACTTCTGTATGCTAATACATCACACTCCTGTATACTCCTGTATAATAATACATTACACTTCTCTATACTCCTGTATGCTAATACATTACAATCCTGTATACTCCTGTATGCAAATTCATTATACTTCTGTATGCTAATACATTACACTCCTGTATACAAATGTATGCCAATACATCACACTCCTGTATACTAATACATTACACACCTGTATACTCCTGTATGACTAAGGGTGTTTTATCACCTGAAACGCGTCGGCCCTTCTAGGGTTTGTTTTTGTCTTTGCTGCCATCGGGTTGCTGTTTTTCCATGGATTTTGAATAAAGGAAGACTTTTTGCTATCTCGGTACCGCTGTATCATTGCTTCTATTCTACTTGATGTCACACGGCTTTGCCTTGGCCGGGATACGTGCGGAGGCCGCTTCGGGAGGTGGTGAGCTGGTTCATTTTTTCTTTTTTGCTTTTGTATGCTAATACATTACAATCCTGTATACTCCTGTATGCCAATACATCACACTTCTGTATACTAATACGTTACACACCTGATATCTGTATGCTATACATTAACTACTGTAATACATTATACACTCCTCTATACTCCTGTATAATAATACATTATACTCCTGTATACTCCTGTATACCAATACATTATACTCCTGTATACGAATACATTACACTCCTGTATGCTCCTGTATACTAATACATTACACTCCTGTATGCTCCTGTTTACTAATACATTACACTACTGTATACTTCTGTATGCAAATACATTACTCTCCTGTATACTAATACATTACTCTCCTGTATACTAATACATTACACTCCTGTATGCTCCTGTTTACTAATACATTACACTACTGTATACTTCTGTATGCAAATACATTACTCTCCTGTATGCAAATACATTACTCATGTATACTAATACATTACACTACTGTATACTAATACATTACACTCCTGTATAATCATCTAAGCTAATACATTACACTATGTGTCAGCATGACACAAGCTGCTGTTGGGGTAACACATGATGTGCCCTGACAGCAGGCTTACTATACAGACAGCTCTAGGGCTACTCTAGCTCCCCAGGGCTAACTTTATACATATTCCACAGGCTCCATCATGCACTGGGAGTACCAGTAACCCGATGGGGTCCGGGAATTCCTTCTGCTTATGCTGCAGTCATGGACCTCAACAATCAAAGGGTTAAATCGCGAGAATCGGAGGCTTCTCCGGTCCCTGCCATTCAGAGACTTAAATAGTTATCCCTTAATGGGATTAAAAAAAGAAAAATACATAAGTGTATAAAAAAGTAGTTAAAAAATTATTGTGCCTACATTGCATAAAAAACATACAAATATTCAACAATCCACATGACCGTAATAACCTTTAGAATTAATTTAACATTTAGTGTAAAATGTGAATGGTGTAAAAAATATTTTGAAAAACAAATGCAGAAAAAACACTTTATTTCTGTTCATGCTGAAATTTTTTTTTAAAAGAATTATGCAGTAGTTTACATGTAAACTTAAACTACTCCCAGCAAAAAGACAACTTCTCCCGCATAATACAGGTCCTCACACAAATGCATCATTGATTAAACATAATGGGCCTCATTTATCAAGACGGTCTAATAGTCTATTTTTGTTGCCCATAGTAACCAATCAGAGCTCAGCTTTCATTTCCTCTACTGCCCTGAGTAATTAAAAGCTAATTTCTGATTGGTCACTAGGCGCAACAGAAACAGTCGTATTGTTAGATAGTATTGATATATGTTGGTTGGGGGGCCCAGTGAACAGCTCTGGGCCCAGGGGCCCATAATGTTGTTAAGACGGCCCTGCATGTGATTGCTGTGGCCTGATAACTGCAGGAGCTATGGGTTCTTAACAGACTCGGGTCAGCACTCATTGCTGGTGGCTATATATAGGGGACCACATTATGTAAAATCAATAAATAAAATAAATAAATAAAAAATAAGCAAAAAAAAAAATTGACAGTCTGTACCATAACCATTAGCTCCACCAACATCCTATAATGGCTTAAATATAAACAATCTTTGTAAAATGTCCAGAATGAACAACAATAAAACAAAAAAACATGTTTTTTTTTTCTATTTTTACTCTTTCCACTGATGTTTAAAAAAATTAAAATGTAAAAATATAATTAAAAAAATAAGCCTTATGTAGTATGGAAAAAAGTATTTTTTTTTTCTTAAATAACCAAGCATGAGAAAGTATTAAAGTATTATTTCAAACCCACTTGTACAAAAAAAAAGTCTGGTAGGGAATGGGGGTTAACAGATTAATAAAGAAAAGAAAATACAAAAAAGTTATTGGTCACAGAAACTGTCACTGCAGCGCAAATTTCAAAAATAGAAAATGTTAGGAATTTTTTTATGGTACTAAATCATAATGAAAAACTCTATATATTTGGTATTGCCGGAATCATATCAACTTGCAGAATACAGATAACACATAATTTGTACCAAATAGTGAACACACCATAAAAACAAAACCCCCACAAGTATGGTGCCAGTAATTTTTTTTTCACATTTCACTCCATTTAGAATTTTTTTTTTCCAGTTTCCCAGTATATTTTATAATAGAGTGAATGACACCATTATGAAGTACATCTTGTCCCACAAAATAAAAGCCCTCATATGTCTATGTAGGTGAAAAAAAAAATTGCTCTTGGATGGCGGGGAGGGGAAAACGAATGTGACAAAAACAAAAACAAAACAGAGGTTAAATTTAATCAGTGTGGTAAAAATACCCATTCAATAAAGTGCTATTTATGTGATGAGAGTCAGTAGAATAGTTACAAAAGGAAAGACAAATAGGGTGACATGTATGAACCCTGTTCGTTCTATTTTTAAATAGGCCTGCGGCACTTTGTAATGCGCCTCAGATCAGTGGGCGTGCTGGAGGCGTGTTGCACTACAGCTGTACGAAGCTACATATTTATAGCCTCAGTACGGCAAATCCAGGACCATTACTGCTGTAACAGGTAGATCACTTTAAAGTGGTTAACTGAGCCAGAGGTGTCACTTTGTAGCTAGAAAGTGCTAAATCTTTCGCAGTAGAACAGGTTCATAGATTCAAGTGCATTCTACGCTTCTAATGCACACAAAAAAATTGGCGACCGGGTGCCAAAAATCATACACGTCACCCATAATGTTCTTCAATAATACTATGATGACATTTTCTGTTCTTACCTCCAGAAGGTGAATTGTTCTAATAAAGACCTTGTATGATGCTAAGCAATGTATAAACAACGATTTTTAAGAAGGGTCAAGCCTATGGAACTGTGCAGAGCCCCATGTTTTCAGGTTAGCAGTCTCCCTAAAGAGACTGCTATATGTAAAACAATTGTAAAGTGTTATGTTGGTAGTGTTGTGCGTCTTACCTGTCTTGTTTTCAGGAGATGTTGCAGCAACCATGCAGCTTCGCTAATATAGCAGCAGAGATGCTTGTCTCTGGGCAGTCTAAAGTTACGATGTAGGGAACACAGGCTAGCGTGGGAGACTTACTGATAGACCCTGATTGTTGTAAGTGGGAACATGTCACCATTTCATAGACTACATATTGTGGAGAGTAGGTTCCTGGTATTTGTGAAGAAGACAACACTAGTGCAACTACACTGCTGGTTGGTTCTTCTAAGTTTATGAGGCACTGTGAAGGAACCTGCTTTAGGAATGCTTGAGGTGTAGTCAGGGTGAGTCAGGAGATTTCTGACTGACAGCAAGGGGAGCAGCCAAAAGCACCCTTGGTACAGGAGTGGAACATCAATTACAGTACATCTGTAATGTCCATACCATCAGTGACAAAGGTGTTGTCTTTGACACCAGAGACATTGTATGGCACATCAGTGTTATCCACCTTGTGCAGTGCTGGAGTATTGTGCCTTGAAGCAAGGCCTAAAGAGAGAAGTCAGATCTCTCATAGTAGTAACATCAGCTCACAGAAGTCAGCAACGCCCAAGAACCCCACTTCAGTTTTTTCCTCATTGCATTATGTTTTTTGCTGTTTATGTTTTGTACTGAGCATTCTACCAAACATGTGTAGTTTAAAAATATAAAGAATAATGGTAGTTCACTAAACTTAAAACCATGAAATCTCAAAACTAAGTTTTATAAAGTGAGATCACTGTATTTAATCCAATGTTTTTCATCATGGAGGAAAAATGCAGCACTTAGGGAACATTCTGACCTTTCTAACATAGTTACTCAATAACAGCTGGTTTTACTTTTATGATCAAATGGTCTTATTTTTAATATACTCTCAGTATTAGAACATTTTGAAAGGGGGAACAGAGACTGACTACTATAAATTAGATTTCTATGATAGTCCATTATGGATGTCAGTTATTTGAACAAATAGCTATAATTGTTTGCCCATAATGTTTTCCATTTTTGTATGACATGTTTTTGATCATTGCCTTATTTGTATAAATTGCACAAGCAAAATTGTTTTGGTGGAGATCATGATTTAGGGGTTATGTGATCTCTAACTTAAACATACTCAGATTAGCAAAAGGGTAACAATGTTTTGAAATGTTAACTTTCAGGCTCCATAACTCACCATCCACTACAGCTGAACGTGAAACTACCATCATTTTCTAGACAATCATTTGCAAATTCAACTTTTAACTTTTTATCATATGCT
The DNA here is from genome assembly GCA_025379985.1 of Phyllomedusa bahiana. Lineage (NCBI taxonomy): Eukaryota > Metazoa > Chordata > Amphibia > Anura > Hylidae > Phyllomedusa > Phyllomedusa bahiana. Next base: position 59,608 of record JAODAL010021085.1, on the reverse strand, counting down.
TAGTTAAGCAGATTCTTGTCATGTAACTTTTTTTTACTGTTTTGCTCCTAATCATATAAATGGAAACTCCTGCATCTAGGTTACGTGGGAGAGGCGTCCCTAGATGTGAACATTACCTGATCATGCCGGTCCAACTAAGCACCTCGACAGGTATTGTGTTCCAAGCCTCCGCTTTTGTAGATTCTGGATCAGCTGGGAATATCATTGATGCATCCCTGGCCTCCAAGTATTGTCTCCCGGTGGTCCGCCTTGACAAACCTCTGGCCTTCTCCTCCATTAATGGCAAATTCCTGAATGATGCCATCCTGTTCTGTACTGAACCTATGAGTCTTCAAGTGGAGGCATTGAATAATGAAAGGGTCACATTCCATGTCTTACCCCATGCAAGTCACTTGTTGGGAACAAGATTGCCATTTCTGCTGTCTTGTGGCACTCTGTCCTTTTCTCCACTGACTTCTTCCAAGCCATTGCCAGGTCTGCCCCCTCCATATAAGGAATTCACCGATATATTTTCTGAAAAACAGGCAGAGACCCTTCCTCCTTATCAGCCTTATGATTGCAATAAAGACCTTCTCCATGGGGCAGGGTCTATCCATTGTCAATGCCAGAGACTCAGGCCATGTTAGCCTATATTAAAGAAAACCTTCAAAAAGGTTTTATCCACAAGTCTTCCCCTCCAACCAGTGTCTGCTTTTTCTTTGCAGAGAAAAAGGACGGTTCACTCCATTTCTGCATAGATTATTGGGATCTCAACAAGATAACCGTGAAAAAATGATATCCGCTACTATTTATCTCTGAGCTCTTAGACCAGCTCTAGGGATCCAAGGTCTTCACGAAATTAGACTTGCAGGCGCCTTTAACCTCATTTGAATCAGTGAGAGTGATGAATAGAAGACCACATTCAATACCTGGGACAGTCACTTTGAGTATCTAGTGATGTCCTTCAGTCTGTGTAATGCTCCTGCCATCTTCCAAGAATTTAAAGACCTCTTGTACTGTACTAAAAGATTTTCAGAGACCTTTTGTACTTTTGTGTTGTTGTGTATCAGTACGATAACTTGGTCTTCTCGGGCAATATAGAATCCCATCAGGCTCATTACGCCAGATTCTAAGACATTTCTGATGCAATCAGCGATATGCCAAGCTGGAGAAATGTGTCTTCGAATGGCTCTCCCTGCCTTTCCTTGATTACATTGTCTTGGATAGGGGACTTAGGGCCGTAAAGTTGCTTCCTGGGTTTTTCCAACTACTACCGCCAATTTATTGCACATTTCTCTACCATGGTGGCACCCATTATGGTGCTTTCTAAGAAAAATGGGAATACCAAACATTGGCTTCCTAAAGCAGAGTAAACATTCTTTCGTCTGAAGTCTGCGTTTGCCTCTGCACTTATCATGTGCCATCCTGACCTGGAGAAAGCTTTCTTCCTTGAGGTTGATGCCTCCTCAGTGGCATTTTGGATTTTTCTCCAAGCAGAGAGAAACTACACCATTGGGGATCAAGAATTAATGGTCATTAAGTTGGCCTTGGAAGAATGGCGTGATCTGCTGGAGGGGGCATGTCATCCGATTAACATCTACATGGACCACAAAAATCTACTTTATCTCCAAACTGTCCAGTGTCTAAATCCTCTCCAAGCTAGGCGGTCCTTTTTCTTTTCCAGGTTCAATTTTCTGATCCACTTCAGACCTATTGATAAGAACGTCAATTCTGATGCCCTCTCCCATGCTTCTTATGTTGTAGTCCTAGAATCTCAGCACATCGTACCTCCCACAGCTCCCATCGATCTCCAACATGTCCCCCTGGCGAAAAAAGTTGTGCGCCCTGCCTGTAGGAAAAAGTATTTTGAAGTGAGGACAGTGCTCTGTGGTCTTCGGGCACCCTGAAGTTCAAAAATCGTGACAACTCATGTTATTACTGGCGGCCAAATCTTGTTAAAGATGTCAAGGCCTTTGTTGAATTTTGTGCCATTTGTGCCCGAGATAAGTCCTCCTGTCTCAAGCCTGTTGGCCTTCTACAACCCTTGCCTATTTCAGATGTTCCTCAGAAATCACTATGAACTTTTTCATGGAGCTTAAACTCTCCTTTAACTCTCATTTGGGTGGTTACAGATCGATTCCCAAAAATGTTCCATTTCGTGCCACTGCCCAGTCTTCTGTCTGCTCCTAAATTGGGTCCAATTTGTGTCTGAATTCTGGCGTGCTCTCTGCTCCCACCTACAAGAGAAATTGGACTTTTCATCTGCATACCATCCATCCTCAGACGAATGGTCAGGTAAAAACAGTAAACCAGGTTATGGGCAATTACCTGCACCATTTCATTTTCATACATTTTCATACATCAGGATGACTGGGTCAACCTTCTACCCTGGGCAGAAATTGCCTAAAACCATCTGGACTCAGATTCAGACGGTGCCTCACCCTTCTATACAGTTTATGGCCAGCATCCTCGTTCTCCTCTTCCTCTTAAAAATTAATTTTGATGTTCCCGCTGTGAATACTCAAGTTTGGGACTTTATGTATATCTGGAATGAAAAGCGTTACTCCCTACAACTCGCAGTTTCACACATAAAGAGACAAGCTGATAAAAAAGACCTCCAATCTTTGACTCTGGAAATAAGGTATGGTTATCCGTTAAATATATATGGCTGAAGATCCCAAGTTATAAGCTTGGACCTTTTGAGGTCTTGCAGCTGATTAACCCGGTGGCTTACAAACTCTATCTTCCACCTACAATGTGTGTCCCAAACTCCTTCTGTGTCTCTCTTCTCAAGCTGATGATCCTCAACTGCTTCTCCATCTCTTCATGCCGACTCAACTGATGTCTTTGAAGTGAAAGAGATTCTGTTGGAGAAGACTATTTGGGGAAGCAATAATATCTTGTGGACTGGAAGATATTTGGGCCAGAAAAAAGGTCCTGGGAACCTTCTGCTAAAATTCCATATGGCCAAAAAGAGGGGGACAACTAAGGTGGGGGGAACTGTTATGAGTGCCCCTGCTGCCTGCGTGTCGGGCTGCGGGCACACTCACTAAGCCCAGTCCAATATCCATACTTACCTCTCTCCCTGTTGTCCTTCTGCCAGCCGTTGTTTTAATCCCCGCTCCCTAGGGTATGCACAGTGACTTATTAAAATTGAAAGGGCCAGTGCGCTGGTGATTTGTAAAAAAACTGGGCGCTGACCCTATTTAGTTCTGCTCCTTCCAGATTTGCTCCTTGTCGGATCTATCGTGCTCCTTTGATATAGGGAAAGCATTCTGTTGTGCTCCTGTTCTGCCATGTACACAACTTTTGCCTACATCTTTTGATCTTGTTTGCATACCGCCTGTCCTGATCTTTCTGCCTTTCTCCGACCACGAACTTGTCTTATGATTCTGTACCTCACTACACATTGGCCGCCACCGCATGTAAGTCACGTCAGTGGTATTGACCTGGGGGTCTCTTGCCGCAGCAAGCCCAACTCGTCTTGTAGTGGACTCTAGTGAAAACCAGGGGCCCCTTAGACTCTACTCCCTAACATGGCTTATACCACTGCTTGCAGTGGTCCAATGGATCCAAACATCAGCAGTTTTACTGTCTAGACCACTTTCTGTTACATCACCTTTGGCTTTCAACACTGCATAAATCCTTCTGGGCACACTCTCTATCAGATTCAAGCATGTCTGGACAAAAATCTGTTCAGGTCTCTTCTACCCATTCCCAATGTTGGTGCATACTGGTTGACTCATTTGGGAAGGAATATAGCGTTTTCTTCAACTCTTCCCACAAGTATTTCATTGGGTTGAGTTCTGTGGACTGTGGGGGCCAAACATTGTCATTGAACCATTTCTTCGTCAATCTTGCCGTATGCTTCTGACCATTGTCCTGATGGAACACTATGTCATTATTTTAATACCCATAGACCTGGAGTGTACAAAGTAACTCATCTTGTAGGAGACTACCTCTAGCTCAGTATTGAGATCATCATCGATCCTTGTCATGTATCCAAAACCTTTGGCTTTGAAACAACCCCATATAATCAGGCTTCCTCCACCAAATTTGATGATTGCTTTAATGTCTCAATATGTTAGCCCTCTCTTCTTAATTCTTCCAGACCCATTTGCACCCATCAGAGACCAGTCTATTGACTTTCATCTCATCACTCCAAATTACCTTCTACATACTTTTACATACTTTTTTGCAAACGTAAACCTATGCTTCTTATGACAATATTGAAGTTGAGGCTTCTTCATCTTTTGTCGGGCCACCATTCCAGACTTGTGTAATGTGCATTGCATGGTGCTTGCATGGACATTTGTGATCTCACTATTATGAAGCACCCAGGCAACCTCCACCGCCATGTTTGTCGCCCCAGAACAGAAAGATCTTGTGATAGTCTGACTTATGCCAGGACGTCTACTTCTGGGCTTTGGAATGGATGGATGGACTTATTTTGTATTCCTCCAACTGTCATAGCACTCATGTGAGGCAATTTGGCAATTTTCTTTACTGAGAGACCACTATTGATGAGCTGGATAATGCTTTTTCTCTTTTCTTGGGAAACCTTCTTCATGGCTGCTCCTCAATTTGAAACAGTGCACTTTTGCTTGAGAATCAGCCTAATAACACACTGAGCTATAAGGGAGTGTGAGAATAAGTTGTAATTTGTACTTTTTCAAGAATGAAAAAGATTGTTCCACCACCAGGAGCAAAACAGTAACAATGAAGTTACACGACAAGAATCTGTATAACTAAGTATATGTGAAACAGTTGCAAGTCAAATTTATGTATGAGATAGCTAAGATGATTGCATATAAGATAATGGTAGTCTCACATTCAACGCTGTAGCGGATGGTGAGATATGTAGTCTGAAAGTCAAAATTTCAAAACAGTGTTACCCTTTGGTTCATCAGAGTATGTTTAAGTTAGAGATAAAATATGCAAAGATATGTACAAGAAATAATAAAACGCCATCATGGATGTTAATATACAGGTGATATAAAGTTTTAGAGTTGTTTGGGACAGGGCTAAAAGTGTTTTGGACTGTTTTTTTTTTTCTTCATAACACTTGTTTTCTATGTTTTTTATTATTACCTTATTGTACACAATGTGCCTCTAATAAAGTCAGAAAAATAATTTCTTGGGGCATTTAGTGGCATTTATAACTTTTTTGCGGATTTCCCCTTTAACTAGAGCTGATATATTACATGGAAAATACAAGGGAAGTGCACCCTCTGAAGTCACTGAAGAGTTGATAGGTATAAACCTATCAGTTTATACAGCACTCTTTGAGCACTGCATACACAGCAATTGGAAAGGCAGGGACGGTAATAATCTTCTCTGCTTTCTTGTGCTATGCACAGACATTTAACAATGCCCATGTAGAGCTAAATTTTGACCATCTGGATGTTTATAGTCTACAGGCAGTCAGCATGTAGTTAAACATTTGCTTATTGTGGTCTTATAGGGGTCTCATCAGGAACTTTCTATGTATGCACCCTAAAACAAGGAAAGCTGCTTAAATCTACAATGAGGAGGCATTTACATCAGTATATTACAAATTACACTGAATACATAAAAGGAATCTGTCACATTGAACATGCTATCTGATCTGCTGGTAGTACGTTATACAACCAAAATAGCTGAGCAGATTGATATATTGCTCTATTGGAAAAGATTCAGTAGAAGTTGTATTTTACTCATATTAATGCATGATTATTCTGGGTTAAGGAGTCCAGTGGGTGGTGTTATCAGTGATTGACAGCTATCTCTGTATATGCACTCATACCTGGAAGGCTGTCAGTGCCTGATAACACCACCTACTGGACTCCTTAAACCAAAATAAGCAGGAATTTAAATAAATAAAATACAACTTCTATTCAATCTTTCCCCACAGAGCAATATAGCAATCTGTTCAACTCTTTTGGTCCTGTAATATACTACTAGCAGATCAGATAGCATGTTTAATGTGACAGGTTCCCTCTAATCTCCAAAAGGATTACCTTTAACAGAGTATAATGATAGAATTTTGTTCTATAAGTATGTTGCTTACCATGACACCACAAGAAAAATAATACTTGTATATTTTGAATCCTATTCTTATTTATTAAAAAATATAGAAAAAATAAATATTCTCAAAGAGTTGGATGGACAATTTTCAAGTTAATCTTATTTTACACTGGTTTTAGTTGGAATTAAGTCAAATAATTTAAACTGTAATGCAGCTGATTATCGTAATAAGATGCCTGTTAAATTAATTTGTTAAATAATAGAATACATTAGATTAACAGTTATATAGTATGTCACATGAACTTGGAAAATAAAAGATGATGTAGAATTAAAAAAAAAATGCTAAAACCTTGATTACCTTTTGATTCAAAGAAGGTATAAAAAAAAAAAAAACACATGTAGATGAAACAGTTTGCCCTAAAAAAATGTTGAGCCCTAGTGGTGATGAGTCTGTATCAATATTCAGATAAGGAATTTATTAGATACGTAACTTGTATTTATCCCCTTTAAATATCTTGTGTAAAAAATACATATATTTAATATTATTAAAGTGTTTGACCCATCTCACACATTTCAATGGGAATTTCAAGCACAGCCTAGAGCAAGTGCTCAGCTATACTCCAAACTCCCATTGTAAAAATGAAGAGTGAATGCACAGGCGCGACCATTTCTCCATTCAGAAACACATTTATTAAAATAACTTAATTGTCAAAATAGATGGCAGCCCACACCTATCTCACATTGATGCTACAAGAACAACACAGGGATGTTGGGGCAGGCTGTAATCTATCCACACCTAATGCCCTTCCGTCCACTACTGCCACCAATGTGCCGCCACAAAATCCACACCCTGATGCTGCCGCAAATAGCCACCCTCCCCCAGGATGAGTAGCAGCGATGGCTGTGAGAGGTGGAAAATATCCGAGATTGTAGTGATCTCCAGTCCTAGCTGTTGAAGACAGGTGCCTGCTGTAATTAACAGCCATAACCTGCCACGTATAAAGCAGGTTCAGCTACTAAACCTGCTTCATACTTGCGACCCCCCTAGGTGGTCACCTATCTCTGCCTACCCATTGTCTCAGCCCTGCCACAAAGTATGCCTGCTATGCTGGTTTTTGTTTCCCTTTGCCTTCTTTTGAGAAATGTGAATGTCGTGGACTTAAGTACCCCCAAGAACCCCTTCCTCTCACAGGAAGTTTATGCTGCCCTTTCACCCACTTAGGAATGTACCAGCTGCTTTTGGCATTAAACGCACCCCTTTCATGGAGGCATGGAGAGGGATCCTGCTTACCTCCCTCCTACTGTGACCTCTTCCCTCCATGAAGACATCAGACCATCTGAAGAGCATTAAACAGGGTGAGGGCTGCAATACTTACTCTGTTGCACAGCTCCCAGTTGGACCAAAATAGAATCTGACTTTTCCTTCATACTGCACATAGGTTAAACAGAAGTCCATTTGCCCCCAAGATGCTGGTTTTACTACCCAATCCAGCACCTTGAATAGTGTTAAAAATAAAGTAACTCTTTTTTTTCCTTCTTTCTGTTGCTGCCTCCCCTGGCGAATGTTACCCAAGGCACTGAACCTCTAGCACCTTGTGGAAAAATATGTCCCTACATGCACTGTCAATTTTAATTACAGTAACTTGTATGACGTTATGAGACATTTCAGTGCATTTTCCAAAGGGTTGTCTTCCTTAGAAAACCCCTTTTATCTTTCCATAAACCCTATTATGAAATTTAGGGTCAACATAATAGCCTATAATCTTTTATAAATGTTATATTCATTAGTAAAACCTGTTTCATCAAAAACATGAAAATATTATTTTAATAATTTATTTTGAATCATGTCACATTTACTAAGATTCTTCCTCTTACAGGCAGTGACATTGCTTTCTCGAAATGAAGACAATCCATACTGCACATTCTTTTTAGTGTTAATTCCTTTTTGCTGTATATTTTAAACTGCCCAATTGCACTCCTTTTATAGCATCTAAATAGCAAATTAGAGACTGTAATTCACATGATTGCATGATTTCCATGCAATTTACCAAACAAGGCATCTTTGTAGAGTTTATTGAGATACATTTTTAGTTGAATCTCATGAAGCCACGTGTTCTTTATTCAAGAAATGACTGATGTCTGGAAAAGTTATACAACTTCCTATATAAAAGAAAGAAATGCAAAAAACACACACACAACCGCCTTGCAATAGAAGAAAGAACGTAAAAAAAAGACTGGTAACCCTATTCTTACCGGATGTCATTAGGCAGTAATGCCTTCCATTGTATAAGATGATTCAAAAAGGTCCCAATCAGCTTCTTTATAGACAGATTGCCTTGAGCTATTGGAATCCTGTTACTGTAACTTTATAATAACCTTTATTAAACTTTGCTTTTTGATGTGTGGATACATTACTGTCTATTTTTACATACCCCCTCCTCATCTAGATCTGTGGAACTTGATGAAACGTCAAAGTATGTTGTACTTTCATTGTAAAAACAAAAAAAAGGACTTTAATTTGATGTGGATGTGATTAGAAACAGCCTGCTTATCCTAGTATGTTTCCATCTATAGAATCTAATGAATTAGAAGACAAGTTATTTTTTGTTTTGTTTTTTAAACAATGGTTTATTCGTAACCACAGAAAAACAACATTAATAAAACAAAATGCAACAAAAGAATGGAAAACTCTGCTATAGAAGATATATTTTCACCGTCCTTGGCCATTCATCTCACAGAATTCCAAAGTTAATTTTTATCCCCTACTTTCCATCCCCCTCTCAGCCGTGTTTTCTTTAAAAGGCAAGCAAGGGATAAAATTACACTTATGAACTGGACGTTTGACAAACAGTCTCCATGGAAAGTAGGAAATTGGGCTTTTGCTTAAATGAAAGCCAGATGTCTCCTCAACAACTAGAAAATTCAATAACTTTGACCTACTTTGCAAATCTTAGTATTGCTTTTATTTACAAAGTTCACAAAGACAATAACTCCGCTTCTCCCCTCCTGACCATTAGTCACTGAGGACAAACTATTTAGATACCTAGCCTAAATGTACTAAATCTAAGTAAGGAAAAAGATACATTTTTTCTGCTCTATTTTCTTACATTCCTTTCTTTGTACAAATCCAACCACAAAAAAATGAGTAGGAGTAGAGAAAAAATAAACAGATCAAATGTCATGTGAAGGCGCATTCGCTACAGAATATGCATTACAGACCCTCCTCAGATTTTTCTGAATTTTAAAGCACAAAGACTGGCTTGTGAGACTTTCACTATATTTGAAAACGTGTTTGCATTTATTTAGATTGGGCTGTCTTGAAAGCCATTACTAATGGGCTTCATTAGTAATGTAATGCTGATACCTATGAGGCACAGTTAATCAATTCCCCTGGCTCTGATAATAAAAAGCAGTGTATATAGTAGAGCCCTTGTCTTACAGGAGTATAGGTAAGAGCTGATCTTACATTTTTTATACTATGCATTTTTATGTGTTTACATATAGAGGACCTTAATCCAGAAACTCAACAGGGGAGTGTTATCTACTAGAATGCATTGTGATTTATACTATGAATAAGCGTTGTGTTTGTGGGATTTTCCCATTCGAGATATAAATGGCATATACATGTGACATTTTATAACTAGTGTTGTGTTTCATATTAAGGTCAATGGTAAATTCTACTTGAATCTAAGTAACTCGATTAGGATAGGCCCAAATTGAATTTTGTCAAAAATGAGCAAAAAATAGAACCTAACCCTAAATTGGGCTTAAAGGTTTTTTTTTCATCATGACATTTCACAGAGGCTGTTCTACACAGGCAGCTCAGGGCTCCCATTTCCTGTTCAGGCTTTAGGTAGTTCTACAGCAGTGATTTGCATATCAGCTCTGCTATTGCTAGCTGAACCAGTTAGAGGGACATTGGTGATCGAGGGGTCTAAGCAGCAGGACAGAAGGCTACAGAGCTCTAAAGGATTAAAGTTTGTCAAAAAAAATCACAGAAAAGCAAAGGGTGTCAGGATTTTTTGTTAGGCACTTGAAATATGCTGAACAACCAGCTCAATTGAATAGTATGAGCATCCTCAATTGATACTAGTGGAAAGTAAACTTAATTGTAGCAGCCAGTGTTATGCAGCAGCTGTCAAGGTAAACGGGATCATGGGGTGTATTAAGTCACTGGTCAGACCACACATGGAGTATTGTGTACAGTTTTGAGCACCACTCAAAACTGTCCACCACTTGAAAGGACTAGGTGGACTACCATACACAGAAATATTAGTAAGATTATGGTTATTTAGTTTAGAGAAAAGACGGCTCCAAGATGATATAATAAATATGTTTAAGTATATTAAAGGTCAATATAGAGATCTCATGAGAAAGAAGGTTTCTACATAAACATAGAAAGGGACTCTTTACTGTAAGGACAGTGAGACTGTGGAACTCTCTGCCAGAGGAAATTGTCATGATGAATTCACTAACACAATTTGAAAAGGGTCTGGATGCATTTCTAGAATGTAATAATATAACAAGTTATGGTGACTAGCATTCGAGTCGTTGATCCAGGAATTTATTCTAATTGCCAGATTGGAGTCGGGAAGGAATTTTTTTTCCTAAAAAGGAGGACAACTGGCTTCCACCTCATGGGGTTTTTTGCCTTCCTCTGGATCAACACTGGTAATAGTCTTTATTTACCTTTGCCCACATATTTAAAGCTAATCCATGAGATGGAAATACAGCTTTAAGTTTAGGGTTTTAAGGGGTTAATATGCATTTCATCATCACTCCAGGTTTCTCTTCACTCATTCCACTGCATCACTTCCAATGCGATGCTCAACGTCACTTACAGTTTATCTAGGTTACACCTATATTATTATAACTTAAAGTGGTGTTTAACCTAATGCATAACATAGGACTTCACTTCTGGTTTCCACAACATAGGGATAATCTAGGGAAACTGAAAGGGATGTCAGATACTTCACCTTAAGTCATACTGCTGTATAAGCGGCAAAAGGACCAGAGTAACTCTTAACAATAAGTTAACAACTAAAACATCCAAGAAACTCTAACCTAGCTAAATAGGATTAGAACTACAGTTACAGTTAGAGTTTCAATAACAAGGACCTGTTTCAGCAACATTATTCATAACTGTCTGATCCAAGATGTAGCTAGAATTCCTAGAGTCCCACAGCAAGGTGGGCCCCAACAATTGAGTCATGGGAACCTGAAACAAAAACTTAATCATGGGAACCTGAAACAACAACTTAATCATTAATAATTAGGCAGAAAAATAGATTAGGTGCGGATAACATAATTTTATATCAGAGAATCTGCATGGTATTGCTAGATATCAGAAACCACCAACTTCTTATTCCCTGCAAAAAGGGACAATGTTTTTGAACCTAAGTGGGTAGCCTTAACCTCTGGGTCCCATGCCGGCTGCTATGGCTGCTTTATGTAAACTCAAGCCCATGTGTCTGATGCATGATTTCATATGGAAGTAAGTAGAGCTTTTTCTTTTGGGTTTCATATGAATTCAACAAAGAAAAATGCTGCCATTTTCTGTTAGAAGCCATGTTAAGACGATAATCTCCCCAGGCGCATGACTTGGCTTAAAATCAAGCAAAAGCTATTAATTGTCACTACACTCTGATGTGATTTGTTCCCATTTTTGTTTAAAAGCAGTAAAAACTTGCCTGGAGGGCATCAATGTACTTAAAACACATTGCATAGAAAACTTTAAACATGTATTCATAAAGAGGCCACAGATTCTGATTATATATCAAATTAATGTACGCATGATGTAGCTTTCAACATACAGGCATAGTTAGTTGACGTTCCTTTGGTCAGTGCTCAGCTGGTATCTTACAGAGTTCAATTATTTCATTAAGAAGTATATAAGTGAATTAAAAATGCAAATTAGATTGCCTCCATGATGAATGGATGTCTAATCTTGATTAATTTACACCAGAGAAAAGAATAAACTGCCTGGATTTCGAACAATTAGCAAAGCACTGATGGCAAGATGGAAGGGGGATTTGGCCCTGGTCTACAGAATTAAGGGGAAAAAGTCCAGAACACTATTGGTTATGTACAGTGTGCCAATGATCGGGTAATCTTTAACAGTGGGAATATAGTTCAGAAAGCACTGAGCCTGCCAGATATAGTATCAATGTAGTAGGAATATCTCATCCCTCAGTAGTTCAAGCATGTCTCAACAGAAATCTGATTGCATGTCTCCTCTACATGTTCCCAATGTTGGTACATACTGGGAAACTCACTTGGGTATGAATATAGCTTTTTCTTCAAGCACAATCCAATATCATCAGCACACTACTAGCACTAAAAAGCAATCAAAAGGCACATAGGAACTACAGTGTATTGGAAAAGCATTTCTACTACTTTGAATACATGAAAATTTGAGGTTCTTAGTGTACATTTTTTATCAAAACTGCCACTGCCAATCAACAAGGCGACCTCAATACAGATGGGAACCTACGCTATTTTTTACCTCTCTTGGTGCCTGTTCAGACCTTCACATCTCAGGGAAAGCAGATTTCAGCTACAAGGTACTCTGCATTGATTTAAAAGCCTGTGCAGGTGGGCGGAGTGCAAAAGCCAAAATGGGGCAGCCACTCCCCGTAACAAACAATCTGAAAAACAATATTTGGTGTCTGTCCATCCAAAAAGTTTTTTTTTTTTAAATGAACATAGGTGCACACTGGTGTGGCAGCAAAATACTGATAGACCTTGTCATGAGTCAACTTGTAGACTTCAATATTTTGCCTGGACATCTACCTCTTGGCTTTGAATGAATGGACAGAATTCATTTCACATTCTTCCAGCTGTTATATCAATCACATGATGCACTTTGTCAATTTACTCAGCCAAGAGATCACTATTGATGAGCTGGATGATTCAGTTTCTCTTTTCTTGGAAAATCTTCTTCATGGCTGCTCCTCGATTCTAACAAGTGTTCTTCTGTTTGGGAATCAACCAAACAACACACTGAGCTATTAGTGATGTGATAGCAAGTTGTTATTTATAATATACAAGAAGAAAAAGATTGTTCCACCATCGGGTGCAAAACAGTAACAATTGAGTCATATTACAAGAGTAAGCATATGCTAAATAATTGCAGGTTAGATTTATGTTTGAGATAACCAAAATAATTGTCTATAAAATGATGGTGGTTTCACATTTAAAGCTGTAGTGGATGGTGAGATGTGGAGCCTCAAAGTCAAAATTTCAAAACATTGTTACCCCTTTTGGCACTGTATATACAATGTCGAAAATAAGTATTTTGTACACTGGCAACTTTGCAAGTTTTCTCACCTACAATGAATGGAGAGATCTGTAATTTTTATTGTAGGTACACTTCAACTGTGAGAGACAGAATCTAAAAAATCCAGAAAATTGCATTATATGATTTTTAAGCAATTAATTTACATTTTATTGCATTAAATAAGCATTTGATCACCAACCAGCAAGAATTCTGTCTGTCACAGACCTGTTTTTCTTTAAGAAGCCTTCTACTCTGTACTCATGAACGTGTTACTTGTATAAAAGACACCTGTGCACTCACTCAATCAATACACTCCAACCTCTTCACCATGGCCAAGACCAAAAACCAGTCTAAGGACTCCAGGGACAAAATTGTAGACCTGTACAAGGAAAATAGGCAAGCAGCTTCGTGAGAAGGTAACTGTCAATCTTCCTCGGTCTGGTGCTTCATGCAAGATCTTGCCTTGTCTCAAGGATGATTCTGAGAAAGGTCAGGAATCAGCCCAGAACTAAATGTTAGGACCTATTTAATGACCTGGATAGAGCTGGAACCACAGTCTGAAAGATTACCGTTAGTAACATACTACGCTATCAAGGATTAAAATCCTGCAGGGTACGTAAGGTCATCCTGCTCATGCCAGCACCCTCAAGGACTGTTTGAGGTTCACCAATGACCATCTGGATGATCCAAAGAAGGCATGGGAGAAGGTCATGTGGTCAGATTAGACCAAAATATAATTTTTTTGTATCAACTCCACTTGTCATGTTTGGAGGATGAAGAAGGATTAGTACAACCCCAAAAACACCATCCCAACTGTGAAGCATGGGGGTGGAAACATCATACTTTGGGGGTTCATTTCTGCAAAGGGGACAGGGTGACTACACCGTTTTGAAGGAAGGATGGATGGGGCCATGTATTACAAGATTTTGGCCAACAAACTCCTTCCCTCAGGAAGCGCATTGAAGATGGGTCATGGCTGTGTCTTCCAGCAGGACAATGACCCATAACACACAGCCAGGCAACTAAGGAGTGGCGCTGTATGAAGCATTTCAAGGTCCTAGAGTGGTTTAGCCAGTCCATAGAACTGAACCCAATCGAAAATCTTTGGAGGGAGCTGAAACTCAATGTAGCGCAGTGACAGTCCTGAAACCTGGAAGAAACTAACAGGTCTGTAAGAGTCAAAATTCTTGCTAGTTGGTAGATGATCAAATACCTATTTCATGAAATAAAATGCAAATTAATGATTTAAAAATCATACAATGTGATTTTCTGGATTTTTTTTTTAAGCGTCTTTCTCTCACAAATGAAATGTGCTTACGATACAAATTAGAGACTTCTCCATTTTTTGTAGGTGGGAAAACTTGCAAAATTGCCTGTGTATCAAATACTTCCCCACTGTAAATATACATAGAAAGTGTACGTGAAACACTCATCAGGGCAGGGTGGTTCTTGCTGTGACCTCCTCTCAGTACATTACTACTAATTAGGTTAGGCATTTCACTGATTGTTTGCTTTGGTAACTTTGCATATGTATCATGAGGTGTACTTGATTTGAATATATCACTGCTTCATTGACAATCTCCGATCTCAGGCTTTGTTACTGGCATAAATATTTAGTTTGGAGTTTGTATGTAGACTTGGTTGAACATTGTTTTTTTTTTTCAATTGTGATATATTTTAACTATTAATTTATTTAATAAATTATTAATAACATTTCTGTGTTCTGTATTAGTGGTTTCTGGTGATTTGTTTGGTTCTGTGAAGTCTATATTGTTAAAGGAACTGGTAGCAAAATAGAGTGCCTTTCTACATGTTATAAAACAAAAAGAATGAAGACATGCAAGACAGGCTGCACCTCATTCCTATGAACAATCTGCTACATGTACAGATATGAAAAAAATTACACATATAAACAACTGAGTCACATTAAAATGACCACTACCTACTTCACCTAGTTCACAAAAAAAGTACATAGTTCATGAAGGAAGTCACATGTCGTTAATTGGCTTAGTGGTCATAGAATATGTGTGATAGACTGCCTGCACAAATATCCCTTGTTGCTGTAATAGTTAAAGGAGTGATTTATCCAGAGTTGCCTAAAGGGATGTTTTTTGGCTTATGCGCCAAAGATGGTAGCATTTTTGAAAATTCTCTGTGGATTGTTCACATGCTGCTGTGAAGAAAATGTATTTTGAGTGAACAAATGGCAGCAATGCAAATAAGTAACATGGAGACTACGGAGCAACACAAGACATTGATTTGAGGGTTGACCATCAGATAGGAAGGTGTGCAAGGGCGGACAGAGATTCTACAGTTCTACCAAAATGAGCTGGGTGGCTGCCAGATGTGTGTCTAAAGCAACGGTTCTGCAAACCCTACTGCATATAGGCCTTCAAAGCAGATGGAAGGTCACTGCTAAAAAAGTTCTGATGGCAGTAAAGGCTTAAATTTTTATTGTGGTATCAGATTTGGACCTCTGTTAATCGGCAAAGGGTTACCTTTTCCAATTAGCCAAGTTTTCTGCTTCATTGAGTGAATGTACATTGGCATGTCAGGCAAGAAACATCAGAGACTACATTTGTGGATGATTAATATGGAGCAACTATTTGTTTATTATACTGTAAAGCCAAATGTGTTCCATACCTCTCTTTGTTTGCAATAAACAGGGGATACCATATTCATCAAGTGAGTCTTTTCTTGTTGTATACGGTATTTGTGATCTAGAGATAAATTCATTCTTGCAGATCATGTACTTCCATATATATTGATTGTCTTACATAGGATAGATGGGATCTTCCAGCCAGACACCCGGTGAGAAAGGTCCAACGTGGGTTGGAAAAGCATAACCAAGACTTTCCAGTACTACCCTGGCCCCATTAGTCACCAGACTTGAATCCAATAGAGCATCTGTTGGACTATCTTGTTCTATTAATCCTCCCCATGTGCCCTCCAGTAGCACAGTAGTGGGATGTACTGCAGTCAGTATGACTCCAGATACCTGAGACAATCTACCAGGACCTTTTTAAGTCACTCCCATCCTGTTTAGCTGCAGTCACTGTGGATATTAGCTGATGGTCATAATAAAGTGACTCAACTGTGTATGAAACCAAGTTAGCAAATAAGTGAAAAAAACCGCCCACCTTACTAACATTTAAAGAGAGATTTCCATCTCATTGATTAGCTTTAAGTATCTAGGCAAAGGACAATAAAAACTAAATAGAAATACATTGCTGTTCCAATTCTGCTCCATTTCAGATTTAGGGCAGATTTAGGGCAGTTCTTGTCTCCTAAAGTACACACAATCTTCCTCTGTTATCCGCCCACCTCTTTCTGTTCTACAAGTGGCAGGACTAGTGACTCCACTGCCTCCCATGTCTTATTAGTAGGACGGAACTTGTGTCTCAGTTTCTAATCTCAACTTTCTGCTAAGAAAAACCCTTAGAACTACTGACCAAGAAGAAGCCATGTGGAGGTTTTCTGTGTTCCCCGGTGTTAAAAGAGACTGCTCTAGAAACTAAGCTACAGCTCTGTTCCTAGTATACCCTGCAAAACCCTTCTGTCTGCAACCACATTTTTTGACATCACTGCAGACCTTCACCTCTCAACATCAAAAATTGACAGACAGGCGGTCATTAAGGGGTTAAACGGCATAATAAATAAGTATACTCGTGTGCTCACCATAAGGATTGTTCACATGTTGTTCAATTGACATCACCTGAGCAGTAATGTCAATTGAACAGGACGTGACTGATAAGACCACATATCGGTTCAGCAGTCACATGCCAATCGGATGGAAACAGGCATCAGAGCAGCTGCCATAATTGGAGGCTAATGTTAAGTTTTTTTGGGGAGGGAGTTGGACAACCCCTTTTAATCTATGAAGTAGTTCCTCAGCATACAATATTAATTGGCTCTGGGACAACCATTGTATGTTGAAACCATAACTATATGGAAAACTAGTGATTGGTTCAAAAGTCCAGAAATGTAACCAAACATAATGTAAAATAAAGAAAATGAAGTAGATGAACAAATACAGATAAAGTAAGTATATAAGAGCCCTCTAGAGAGAGCTGCTGGAAGCTGGAAATGACTTTGTCTTTTGAGGACAGGAGCTTCTTTTGGTCATGTACTTTATACACAGTGTAACAGAGAAAAACAAAATGGAGCCTTAGACCTACCAGATGACGGCCACTAGTAGTGACGTAGGCGACATGATGACATCACATCAACATGTCACCTACACCAGACTTCACTAGAAGTCGGCCTACCACTTGTCACGTCGGCAGGAGAGAGGTTAGTTTATTTTTTTTTCTTTCTATGAGTATCAGGCCCAACGTACCACCTATCTGGGGCCCACCTACCTAAATGGGGCCCACCATTTCCTACCTACACCATATCTGTGGCCCACATTAACCTATGTACCTACATGGGGCCAACCATACCCTACCTTCATGAGGCCCATCTGCCTATAACCTAAATAACTTAGGCCCATCTATTACATACCTACCTGTGGCCCAGCTAAATACAATTTACCTACCTGGGGCCCACCTATCTACAACCGAACTGGGGCCCACCTATCACCTACCTACCTATGGTCCACCTACCTACAACCTACCTAATTGGGTCTCACCTAACATCAACCTACTTGGGGCCAACCTACCTACAACCTACCTACCTGTGGCCCACTTAACACATAGATACCCAGGGCCTACTTAACACCTACCTACCTGGGGCCCATCTACCTACAACTTACCTGACTGGAGCCCACCTACCTACAACTTACCTGACTGGAGCCCACCTGCCTACAACTTACTTAATTGGGGCCCACCTGCCACAACTAACCTAACTTAGGCCCACCTATAACCTATCTAACTAGGGCCCACCCACAATCTACCTGCCTTGGGCCCACCTGCCTACAACCTACCTAACTGGGAACCACCTATAAACTACCTGCATAGGGCCCACCTATTACCTACTCACATGTGGTCCATCTATGTACAACCTGCCTAACTGGGGTACACCTACAACCTACCTAAATGGGGATCACCTACAACCTACCTAACTGGGGACCATCTACAACCTATCTACCTGGGACCCACATACCACCAACCAAACTGGAGCCTTTCTACCTACCTAAATTTGGCTTACTTATCTACCTGGGGGCTATCTACCTACCTAACTGTGACACTGTATATTGAAACTCACACTCAGTGAAATGTCCCAGGAAAGTCCATTCTATGGGTGGAGAGGAGCAAGAAATTTGAAGCTATGTGTTGGTAATCAATAGTGATGAGCGAACCCAGAAAAGTTCGAACTCAAGTCGAATCTCGAATTTTGAATCACTAGAGTCGATTCGAACTTCGAACTCGAATTCAAACACCATTAAAGTCAAATGGAGAAGATGTTTAGGATAATTTTTTTACCTATACAGGTGAGGAGAAGTAAACTGGATATGTGGAACAACTTAGTGAAAAAAATTTGGCTCTTCACTAATTGTTCCAAATTGAGAGGCTAAAATACTTCTCTCCTTTCAATGGCTAACTGAAAAGATGAGGACAGCTTGCAAGCAGGGGCATAGCTATAAGAAGTGCAGTGGACTATGTTAGACAGCAGTACCATTGGTGGAACCAAAAACATGGCAGTGGGGAACAGCAAGGTTCTGGTTCGACAAGATTATGCAGCATTACCATTGATGGCAGCGAGAACATGGCACTGGGGAACATGGAGGTTCTGGTTCGACAAGATTATGCGGCACTACCATTGCTGGCAGCGAGAACATGGCAGTGGGGAACATGAAGGTTCCGGTTCAACAAGATAAGGCATCATTAACATTGCTGGGAGCGAGAACATGGCAGTGGGGAACATGTAGGTTACGGTTCGACAAGTTTAGGCAGCATTACCATTGCTGGCAGTTAGAACATGGCAGTGAGGAACATGGAGGTTCTGGTTCGACAAGATTAGGCAGCATTACCATAGCTGGCAGCAAGAACATGGCAGTGGGGAACATGGAGGTTCCAGTTCAACAAGATTAAGCGGCATTACCATAGATGGCAGCAAGAACATGGCAGCGGGGAACATGGAGGTTCCAGTTCAACAAGAATAAGCGGCATTACCATAGGTGACAGTGAGAATATGGCAGTGGGGAACATGAAACTTCCGGGTCGACAAGATTAAGCAGCATTACCATAAATGGCAGTGAGAACATGGAAGTGGGGAACATGGAGGTTCTGGTTCGATAAGACTAGGCGGCATTACCATTGCTGGCAGCGAGAATATGGCAGTGGGGAACATGGAGCTTCCGGTTCGACAAGATTATGCGGCACTACCATTGCTGGCAGCAAGAACATGGCAGTGGGGAACATGGAGGTTCCGGTTCGACAACATTAGGTAGCATTACAATTGCTGGGAGCGAGAACATGGCAGTGGGGAACATGGAGGTTCCGGTTCGACAACATTAGGCGGCATTACAATTGCTGGCAGCGAGAACATAGCAGTGGGAAACATGGAGGTTCCGGTTCGACAAGATAAGCCGGCAGTACCATTGGTGACAGCACGAACATGCCAATGGAACACATCGAGGTTCAGGATAACAGGACTTAGTACAGTTGGTGGTAGTACAGGTGGAAGCATTTAAAAAATAAAGATTTGGAGTTCTACAAGGAGGAGGAGTAAGAGGTGTATGCATTGCACATCAAGGTCATACAGGTGTATATTTCAAAATAAATTCAGCCATAAGACTTGTAAATCTAGCTGTTTTCACCAGTAGAATACAATTTATAGAAGCAGCTGGCACAGGAACTACAGACATGAGATGTAGTGTAGTTTAAATGTGCCACATGGTCCAGAAGATGTGCTACAGTTGACTAGTCAGTGATGTCGGGAATATGGGCAACAAAATGGTCCGAGATCCATGCTTGATTAATTTTTATAAATGTCAAATGATCCACATTGTCAGGGGAAAGACAGATACGCTTGTCAGTTATCACCCCGCCAGCTGTGCTGAATGTGCGTTCCGAGACAAGCTGGCTGCTGGGCAGGATAAAACTTCTATGGTGTGTCGAGCAAGCTCAGGACATTTATCCAGTTTGGACACCCAGAAATCGAATGGGTCCAGACCAAAACATCGGTGTTGAGCCACATGTAGTCATGGACCATGGTCTTAAGGCAATCTCTGTGTGTCTCAATGCTGCCCTGCCTTGCAGGAGTTGTTGAGGTGGTAAACATCGATTGCAAAATGTCACCCAGTAGAGTTCTGCCACACTGCCTGCTGCTTCTGCTGCGGCTACTTACCATTATACTGGTGCCACATTACTGACGTTGTTCCACGTGACATTAGAATGTGAAGACGACGCAAAAGATGTCTCAAGTTGGTCAATGAGCACTGTCTCAAAATCCTGCATTTTACTGTTAAATTTTGTGGGTGAAAGGAAATTGCAGACTTTTGTCTTGTAACGTGGATCAAGGAGGGTGGCCACCCAGTAATCGCTGTTCATTTTTATTTCCTTGATGTGTGGATAATGTTGCAGGTAATGTAGCATCCAAGCACTCCTATGTGAGATGCTGCTGGGATCTCCCAAGCCTTGGGGTTGAGGGGCACTAACAGGATCTTCCTCCTCTTTCACCTCCTTCTCCTGTTATGTGTGCCAACCTCCTATCACTGAAGGGTAATCGATACCAGTGGTGTCCACCCCTGCCTCCTCATCCTCCTCTACTTCCTTATCCTGACTGTCACCAGAGCCCTGGCTAGCCTCATGTGGAATTGAGCGACAATATCTGGGATTTGAGGTGGTGCTTGCCCATGCTGCTCCGGCACATTGACAGCAGAGGACCGCTTCGGCTTAGAAGTGGCCAAGGAGGCAGAAGATGTCACGGTCGTTGGAAGCCCAGGACCTGTGTGGCCTTTTTTCTCCAAGTGACTCTTCCCCAGCAATTCATGCTTTACATGCATATACCTGTTCATGCTCGTGGTGCTTAAAGGGAACCTGTCACATAGGTTATGCCCCCTTGCTGAGGGCAGCACAAGCTAGTGTCAGACCTGCTGTTCCCAGCGCTGTGTCCCTTATTTTGTAAGATGCAGTCGTTTTAGAGCATTAAATGCTTATTCATGAGCAGCTGTTAGTCCCGCCTACCAAAGGCTAGGCCCGCTCACTGACAGTTATTATCATGTTTCTACCTATTCAAAGTAATAGGTTTATCAGTTGAGGTGGGCGTGGCTAGTCTCAGATGGGTGGGGTTTTAAAAAACTGGCTCTTTCAATGACTCTTTGAATGACTCTTCTGGCTGAAAACTGCAGATTTGAGCATTAAATACACAAAAACTACAGCATCTTACAGAATAAGGGACACAGCGCTGGAAACAGCAGGTCTGACACTAGCTTGTTCTGCCCTCTACTGACGCGTTGAAAGCAAATAACGTAACTCGATGAATCTGAGGCTTGATCAAAAAAGGTCCAGACTTAACAGGTCCTGGACCTCTAAAATTGTGACAACCTAGTACCGGTATTCACGCTGACCACGGCTGCAGGCGTAATGTCAATGGACTTGTGCGACCGCCCTCTCCCTTTCTGAGGTCGGACCCACACTGACACTACCCTATCATCCTCTTCCTCCACTGATGATGCACTCGCCAGCTGCTGCTCAAAAGACCACACTGGATCCACAATGTCATCATCATCACAGTTGATTTCCTCTTCCTGACAGTCTACATCCTAGAGCTGCGGGCTAGAAGCCACAGGCACTGTGAGGCATTGTTGACCGCTCGGTATTTCTGCCGACGGACCAGCTTCCTTCTCCTCTGGGGGCATCATCCTCTTTGGCTCCTTGATCTTTTGAAATGCCTTCTGACCCTAACTGCATTGGGTCATCAAAGAGTTCTTCAGAATATGGATTATCTGGAGCGGTCTGTATATTGGGGTGACATTTGGCCTTCAGGTTGGACTGATGATGTTTATGATGACATTTGTGCCCGCGACTGAGAGGAAGAGGAGGTAAAACTCCTGGATGCAGGGTATGTTAACCACTGAAGAACAGATTGGCGATGCTCTTCATTACTTAGATTCACAGGGATACGAGCAAGCAATTACAGGTCTGATGGTCCTGCGACTGACGATGCGCTTGCTTGTGTGTTGTCCGGAGCTCTGGAAGGGGTGCCTTGTCTCGTATCTCCTCCACATCCTATGTCCCTTGCTGCTCGCTTACCACCTCTAGTTCTCTCCATGTTCAAAGGCTAAATATTAAAAAGCTAAATATTTGGTAATGGTCTATTATGCAAGAACTCTAACCCCAAAACTGGAAAAGTGAAATTTCCTTCAATAAGAATGATATGCAACAAGCAAACAGTATTTGAAATAATTTTCTTTCTATGGGAGATTTGCTAATGGTCTCTTATGCAAGAACTCTAACCCCAAAACTGGAAAAATGAACTGTTCTTCAATCCAAATAATTTGCAGCAAGCAAACAGTATTTGAAACAGATTTCTTTCTATCGGAGATTTGCTAACGGTCTCTTATGCAAGAACTTTAACACAAAAAGTTCAATCGCTGCACTCCCAAAACTGCAAAAATGAACTTTTCTTCAATCAGAATAAATATGGGAAAGATGCAGCCATTAATATAAAACTACTTAACTATTACTGTCTATGAATCCGTACGCTTGCTGTACACCCCCCTAACTAATCTAAAAAGCAGCTTTTCCTGTCTAAAATCTAAGAAATTGTGTGTCTGCATGCATGAAAGCAAGCAGACTGAGAGCAGTCCATTGAGTACAGAGAGTGAAATAGAAATGGCATTCTCAAGGGAATACAGTGAAATACATATAATGGGGTGATGTGATTTTAGCAGCCATTGAGAGCCCTACACCCTCAGGCAGGGCCGCCATTAGAGGGGTACAGGCACTACTCCTGTACCGGGCCCGGCTGATTTATGAAGCAAGGGGGGGCCCACCACCGCTGGCAGGTACTGCCCCCTTGCTTCATTGCATTGCTCTAGAGAAAAGGCCTTGGGTGCGCAGCGTGTGGCGCCTGCGCCGCTGTGTGCGGCTGGGGCCCGGCGGCGCAGCGCTGCTGAGAGGATGGTCCCGCGCTGCGGCTCCAGTCACAGCTGCGCTGAATGACACGCGCAAAGCGTGCTCTTACTCCTCCTGCGCGCTGTGACCGGAGCAGGCGGGCCCTCTTCTTGCTCTGCCAGCGGGCGGGACAGCTTGAGCTAATGAAATCAGTGAGACCACGCCCCTACTGGGCCCTTCACTGTTTCAAACTCTCCTGCATCCCGCTGGCGGGGAGAGGACAGAGAGAGACAGACAAACAAGAGACAGACAGACAAACGAGAGAGAGAAGAGACAGAAAAACGAGAGAGAGAAAAGACAGACAAACAAGAGAAAGAGAGAAGAGACAGACAAACAAGAGAGAGAGAGAAGAGACAGACAAACAACAGACAAGAGAGAGAGAAGAGACAAGAGAGAGAGAAGAGACAAGAGAGAGAAAAGAGACAGACAAACAAGAGAGAGAGAGAAGAGACAGACAAACAAGAGACGAGAGAGAGAGAATAGACAGACAAACAAGAGAGAGACAAGAGACAGACAAACAAGAGACAAGAGAGAGAGAAGCGACAAGAGAGATAGAAGAGACAAGAGAGAGAGAAGAGACAAGAGAGAGAGAAGAGACAGACAAACGAGAGAGAGAGAGAAGAGACAGACAAACAAGAGAGAGAGAGGAGACAAATAAACAAGAGAGAGAGAGAAGAGACAGAAAAACGAGAGAGAGAAGAGACAGGCAAACAAGAGAATGAGAGAAGAGACAGACAAACAAGAGAGAGAGAGAAGAGACAGACAAACAAGAGAGAGGAGACAGACAAACAAGAGACAAGAGAGAGAGAAGAGACAAGAGAGAGAGAAGAGACAGACAAACAAGAGAGAGAGAGAGAGAAGAGACAGACAAACAAGAGAGAAAGAAGAGACAGACAAACAAGAGAAGAGAGAGAGAAGAAACAGACAAACAAGAGACAAGAGAGAGAGAAGAGACAGAAACTAGAAACAAGAGAGAGAGAAGAGACAGACCTTAATGAGAAAAGAGAGAGAGAATAGACAGACAAACAAGAGACAAGCGAGAGAGAGAAGAGACAGACAAGAGACAAGAGAGAGAGAAGAGACAGACAAACAAGAGAGAGAGAGAAGAGACAGACAAACAAGAGACAAGAGAGAGAGAGAGGAATGGAGAAGAAAGGAGACAGAAGAGACAAGAGAGAGAGAAGAGACAAGAGAGAGAGACCCGGCTACGGTTACAGCGCAGGAGAGGTAAGTTGATAAATCAATGTTAGCTGTAATTAGTTGTCCGGGCCCTCTCTCTGCAGGAGGGGGGCCCCACCCGTCTACCCACATTCCCATTTGGCTACCTACCTGCCCACCCAGCTACTTGACTGGCTACCTACCCACCTACCTAGCCAGGCTACCAACCTTCCCACCTGACTACCCACCTGCCTGCCTACCTATGCCCCATCTGGCTACTTGGCTACCCATCTGCCTGCCTGGCTACCTACCTTCCTGTCCGCCCGCCTGTCTAGCCAGACTACCAACCTGGCCATCCTACTACCCACCTGCCTGCCTTGCTACCGAACACCCACCTGGCTACTTGTCTATCCACCTGCCTGCCTGGCTACCTACCCTTCCACCTGGCTACCTACTTACCCTCCCACCTGGCTACCTATCCAGGCTACTAACCTGCCTGGCTACTTACTTGCCTACCTGACTACCCACCTGCCTGCCTGGCTACCTACACACCCAGCTACCTACCTACCTGGCTACCTAGCCCAGCTAACTTCCTACCCACCTGGCTACCCACCTGCTTGACTACCTACCTACTTGCCCGGCTACCTAACCCAGCTACCTACCCGCATGTTTGGCCACCCACCCAGCTGGCTACCTATCTAACCGGCTGCCCAGCTGGCTACCCACCTGCCCAGCTGACTACCTACCCACCTGCACAGCTTTCTACCTCTCCAGTCGCCCTGCTACCTACCCACCTAACTACCTGACTACCTACTACCCACCTACCTTCCTGGCTAGCTACTCACCTCCCACCTACCTACTGGGGGGGTACACTGTGGAGGTACACACGGATACTTAATTATGAAGGAGTGGACTTATACCTAACTACCAGGGCACCTAGGGGGGAATTGTGACCATTATGGGCACTATGGATGGGCAATTTGTACATAGGGGGGAGGGCACAGGTAGGAAGATGATATAAAAAGTGAGGAGTCTTAGGTGTTTGTGCCGTGAATTCTGCAGGGACGAGTGGTGGACGGAAGAAGTCATCATGGAGGTCTGGACCGAATAGAGAAGAAAAGGAAAGTGAACAAATCATCAGACAAGACGTCACCTGTGAGTCACTAAATGTAATTCACTGTTTACACTTGTATCTACACTTTTTTTTTATTTATATGGTCAACTTATTTGGCTAGTAATATATTGGTCTTATTGTAATGAATATATTTTTTTAGATTTCGGACCGTATGGTGGTATTATTCAGCATCTTTATGGTGGAGATATGTGGTGATGATATGGCGGTATTGCTTGGTCTTTGTATATTGTTGTTTGGTAATATTGGTCTTGGTATACTGGTTTAATCAATAACATGATAGTGGTGATCATGTGGCGGTATTTGCAGGCCTTGTATTTGTACTGACCCGCACAATACAAATAAACGGTATGTTGTAAAGTCCAACAAGAACTAAATCGAAAAACAATGGTGCAATTGCATTTTCCTGGGGGCGTGACGATGGGAGTGCTGGGGGCAGGGTTTGAGGAGGGCCTCAGACGCTTCAGGGATGACACTTTTTACTCTCCTTTGTGCTCTGATTGGATGGCCGCCAAAAGTGCAGGTAGCAGCTAAAAATGAAACTAAAAATGGGGCGTCGAATGTGCATGGCGAACGCGAATTTTACTCGAATGAACCGTAAAAAGCTTGGTTCGGTTTGCGTTCTTAAAAACGAGAAATTCGACTGGAACTTAACTTTTCTTGAACGATTCGATCAACAATAGTAATCAGAGTTTAATTTGCTTTAATTACATCTTATTACCCATCATAAAAACTTTAGACATCTTGGCTAAGAAAAAATAGTACATACAATTCAAACTCAATTGCTGTGTTATTATTATTATTATTATTATACAATTTAATCTTCTAGCTAGATGTTTTTTTAACTCAGGATGGAAAATTAAGCCAACAAGATAATTAACTGAATAATTGCTATTGGACACGTCCACTAGATTTTAGAAACTTTCTAGAGGTGCTCACACCTTCTAGCAAGATATCTCTGAAAGTTTTGCAGTTTGAATATTTCTTGAAGAACGCATGCTGCGCATACATGATGTGGTAAAGTGAATGCACATGTACATAAATACGAAGGAATTCTTGTTTCACACCTGTTCCTCCTAAATGCCCACATTATTCTTTTGTGAGTGATACAATGTGGAATTTGTAAAATGCATTTAAATAGATTCCATACCAAGCTTCTTTACTCTAAAATACACAGGGTTAACAGAGCTGAACAAATTTACCATGAACCTTTGGAAGCTCAGATCATACATATATAGATCCCATACAGACAAACATCATAATTATAAGTTGATAAAATTAAAGCTTTGCTCATTCTTCCCTTGGATATATACATAAGAAAGGTCTCAGGACATATAGTATATGCTGTTATAGAATACTATTACGCAAATACACAGTTGAGTCACACTATTATAATATCCAGAGTAGAGATGGGCGAATTGATTCTAACGAAGTGGACTTCGTTTAGAGTTTCAGGAAAACTTCAGTTCTGCATGAAATAGAAGTTTGGGGTAATTCACGGGAACGAAGTGTGTTTTGTATTGCTAAAATGGCCGCAAGCACATGGCGTGACATGGGGAAGAGAACTCTGGGAGGAAGAAAGGAAGACCCTAAATGACATGTGCAGACATCAAGCCTATCAGAAACTGGTGAGCTTCTGTGACATCACAGCACTATAATTACTGACACCATGCTCGCTCCTCACACTGCTCTCCATGTGCCCTGACATAGCAGAGATCTCACACAAAGGGAAATTGTTTTACAGCAAATGGGGGGGGGGGTTCACTGCTTTTATAAAGGGGACTGCTCCTCTTCCGTTATCTTTTTGATTTCAGTTTGTGGGCATTGTAATTCAAGTCCGGGTGGGTCTAATTCGGCTCCATATACATTTTAATACATCTGGTCTTTTCTGGAGCGAAATTTATATTCAAGGGTTAATTAAGCTTTTGTGCTTTTTTTTCCCGTAAAATAATGTGTTTTTAAACCCACATATGAGTAAATTTTCTGGGTGATTTCTGGAGGCAATTTATATCAAGGGTTAATTAAGCTGTTTGTGCTTTTTATATTCAGTAAAATAAAGTGTTTTTAAACGCCACTTAGAGTAAATTTTTCCGGGTGATTTCTGGACCCGCAATTTATATTCAAGGGTTAATTAACGTGGTTTTTGCTTTTATATTCAGTAAAATAAAACGTGTTTTTAAACGCCACATACAAATAAATTTTTCGGGTTTAAAATTTTTTAAAAAGAAAGGGGGCAAAAATTTTTTAAAATATTCTAATGGGTTTTAAATTAAACAATTTGTTTTTTGGGCTTTTATATTCAGTAAAATAAATGTTGTTTTTAAACACCACATATGAGTACATTTTTCCTGGTGATTTCTGGAGCGCAATTTAAATTCAAAGGTTAATTAAGCGAGTTTGTGCTTTTATATTCAGTAAAATACATGGTGTTTTTAAACGCTACATACAAGTAAATTTTTCCTGTTGATTTCTGGAGCGCAATTTATATTCAAGGGTTAATTAAGCGTGTTTGTGCTTTTTATTCAGTAAAATAAACAGTGATTTAAAACGCAACATATGCGTACATTTTTCCTGGTGATTTCTGGAGCGCAATTTATATTCAAGGGTTACCCAAGCCTGTTAGTGGGTTCATTTGGATTCAAATACAGGATGTGTATTTATCATATACAGATATCTTCATTAAACAGAGTCTGTAAATTTTTGAACAAACAGTATGTCAGACAGAGAGGTGGCAGGCTCTTCACATACGAGTGGCAGTGGCACAAACATTCCTGGAGCAGGCACAGGTCGCAGCACAGTAAGCGGACATCGCTGCAGGGGTGACTCGGTGAGGCCAGACCTGCCGGTTGTCATTTTAGGGGCCGTTTGTTGGGCCAGCAACCAAGGGTTTTCTTGTTCGGTTGACTAGCCCCTCCACTTCCTCCCAGTTTGACATCTGACAACCCCAGCCAAGAGTCGGTGGGAACGTCAGACACAACCCTTAGTTGGCATGGCCCTGGAGCGGGTCAGCAGCCCTCACCTGTCAGAGATCTACTATGTGGTCTGGGCTCAGCAGTGAAGATCAAACAATAATCGATGATGATGTAGCCGACTGCACTTGGGAGCCGGGTGAAGCAAGGGATTCCTCATCATCAGGAGAAGAGGGAATCAGCTTGCGCGTCAGGTAGCGGCGCAGCCAGCAAGTCGGTAGTGTGGCCGTGAGTCAGAAGGGTATCAGCAGTGCGAGGTCGGGAGCCAAACTGCCACGGGGTAGAAGACCCTCTTCGCAGGTCCAAGAAAGTAGAGGCACAGGGGCTCACAGGGGCTCACCTAGGCAGCGGTAGTAGTAGTCACTCAGTGCGGAGCGTTGGCGTCAAAACCATCTACTCGGGGGTGTGGCAGTTTTTTGCTAAGACACCTGAGGAGCCGAACATGGGTATATGTAGAATCTGTGGGCAGAAAGTGACGCGTGACCAGGGAGCTAACATTGGCACCACGGCCCTGCGTCAATACATGCAGCCTCACTATCCAGTGGCCTGGGAGAAATGTGGCTCAGATGTGGTGGTGTATCCTGCCGCAGCAACATCAGCTTCATCCCGTGGCACGCATTCCCTTTCAGCCTGTCAAGGCTCCACCACCTCTGCAGAAGGGAGCGATTTGTCTTTGCCATCATCTACCGGTCCAGATGCTCCTGCTCCTTGCCACTAATGGTGCCAGCAGTTGTTCACTGAAGCGATTGCCAGGAGAAAGCAGTAGGGCATCAACCATCCAAAAGGGGCAGAAGTTACCGTGCTCCTGTCCAAGTTGTTGGTACTGCAGTCCCTCCCTTTCCAAGTGGTGGACTCTGCACCGTTCAGTGAACTAATGGCTTTTGCCGAGCCAAGGTGGAGAGTCCTAAGCCGTAATTTATTTTCCAAAAAGGCAGTACCAGCCCTTCACAAATATATAGAACAGAAGGTGGGCCAGTCCTTGAGCCTATCGGTTTCTTCCAAGGTGCACGGCAGCGCGGACATGTGGAGCTGTAAGTACGGTCAAGATCAATACATGTCCTTTACGGCCCACTGGTCGAATGTCCTTCCTGCCCAGCCACTCCAACAACTTGGACAGGATATGCCGCTTTCTCCTCCACGTTGTCAAACTGCTGC
Source organism: Phyllomedusa bahiana (assembly GCA_025379985.1). Taxonomy (NCBI): domain Eukaryota; kingdom Metazoa; phylum Chordata; class Amphibia; order Anura; family Hylidae; genus Phyllomedusa; species Phyllomedusa bahiana. The sequence goes on along the minus strand of JAODAL010021085.1, from coordinate 29,869 downwards.
TCTTGCGCCAATGTCCGCCTCCTCCATCACCACCACCATCTCAGCCTCCACAAGTACTGCTCCATCATACCACTGGGGTGGACACAGCGGTGTCACGCAAATTTACACCTGGCTTGCCTCGGGCGAACGATAGTCACACAAGGGGGGGGAATGCTCCGCGTCATGCAGCAAAAAATCGATGTGTGGCTTTCTCCGCGCCAACTTTCAAATCGTAAAACCCTAGTAACGGACAAAAGGAGTTTAAAATGGGGTCCGCGCTTGCACCAAGGAGGGATGGCCCATGCGCCCCGATGGCACAGTGTTCAATCTGGTTGTGAAAAAAGTTTCCCGAAGTCTTCCACTGATCTTCAGAATATTCTAAAAAAAGGCCAGGAACTGTGGGATGTACTTCATCCATTCTACAAAGCCAGGAACACCCTCCTTGAGTTGCAGTGGCAGAACGGCCTCCCCCAACACATGCTGATATGTGATGTTTCCACCCGTTGGAATTTCAGCCTGCACATGTTCGACCGACTGTATGAACAAAGAAAAACAAATAACAATTTTTTGATGATCCAGGCGGACAGAAGTGCTCCCCTGTGTAACTTTGATGTCAGCCAGTGGCAGCTCACCTGCGTGACACCTGCCATTTTCTGAGGCCGTTTGAGGAGGCAAATTTATTTGTCAGTCACCAGGACTACTTAATGAATAACATCATTCCACTGCTTCATGTTCTGGAACATGTCACGAGCGCTCCCGCCGCCCTCTGGTCAGGATTTGGGCACACTTGGGCTTCTGGCGTCCCCCCAGCTTCAGGAGAGAGTGGCGCCGCGGTCCGCGTATCTGGCCGCGGGCGCACTCTCTCCCCTACACAATTTAACTCACCCGGCCACGCTCCTGTCTGTCAGGTTACTCCTGCTGCCCAGCGCGCACATCCCCGTTCTCTAGGGCAAGTGCCTGTGAAATTTAGAGGGCCAGCGCGCTGGTAATTGGCTATTGCCTCTATATTACCTTGGCGCTTCCGCCCCCACTCCCCGCCGGATCTTTAGTGCCATTGCCTATTGAGAAAGTGTTCCCTGAGTCTGATCTGATTACCTTGTACTGTACCTTCTGCCTCTGTCCCTCGACCATGAACCTTTGCCACCTGTCCTGACATTACCGCCTTTCCCCAACTACGAGCCTGCCTGACGATTCTGTACCACGCTAAACCTCAGCTGCCTCCGCAAGCAAGTCACGTCAGGAGTAGCGACCTAGTAGACTCCCGCCGCAGCGGGATGCTTTGCGGCGGGCTCTGGTGAAAACCAGGACCTACTTAGATTCCGCTCCCTGGCGTTACTGACACCATCGCTTGCGGTGGTCCAGTGGATCCACTACTGCGTACCGTGAGAGAACAGATGCTGAAAAATCTGTCTGGGCAGGGGACTGGAGACGTGGCGACTATATCTGGCGTCCACATTGGAGGACATTGGAGCACAAGCATTGTCTGGTGAAATGAGTGGATTTTCTACCCAGGTGACAGAAGAGGAGGAGCACGAGCAGCTGGAGGAGGTAGATGGAGATGTGGAAGACGAGGCAGACGAACCCCAAGCACCGTGGCAGTATACAGTGGAGATGAAGGCAGGGAGTCCCTCAGAGTCACTTGCGACATGGCCGCAGCATGCTGATTTGCCTGGCTAGTGACGCCGAATAGTCACCATCCGGCAGAGGGATGACTTCTGGCTCTCCACCCCCTTTGGGCCCTCGCTACCCGTCCAAAATGGGAGACTTTTTTTCCAGCTGCTGAGAGGGAGGAGAAGCTCAAATACTATAGAGAAATCCCCGTAGTCAGTTGGCTGCTGCCTATGTGCAAGCTTTGGGCCATCTCTGACAGGTCTGATCCAAAGGGGTGGGAAAAGGGGGTTCCTCGGGGCTCCGTACAAATCCTGGGCTGCTAGTGGGTAGGTTTGGGGGGGGGGGGTGTAGAGAGTCAATGAATTCAGCCACACCTAACTCTTGGGGGGCCTTATGACAGTTTTAACAGAAGGGCATACCGGACAGAAAGCGGGCCATGAGAACCCCTTTACCAAAAGGTGGTGGCCACTTGGAACTCACTTGCCTTTTGGTAAGAAAATCCGCTTGCTACTGGACGCCGGGTTTGTGGACCCTTCAGTTTTTTGGCAGTTTTTGGAGAAGGATTTTGTTATGTCCAGCCAGTAGTGTGGCATTCAAGCGATTGGGTTCCCCAGTTGCAAAGGGCACATGTTTAAAACCCAAGGGCCTCTTTTCCCCCGGAAATGTGGAACCCTTACCTGAATTTTCCATAAATTTTTTTGGGAAAATTAGTAAATGGATTAAAATTCCCCCCCTTAACCAATAATTCTGTGGCACGCCCGATGGCCAAATCATGGTTGCCAGTTGTCCATCTGCCTCAATCAATCTTTACCATAGGAAAGCTGGTTTCCACTGCTCAATGGGGCAATTGGAAATTTTGAACCTTAAAAATTTTTTTGCTTTTGGGTTTTGTTCCTTAAATTCCCCTTGTTAGCAAAAAAAAACAGGAGGGGTTTTAAAGAAAAAAGAAGACTGCAAATATCTAAATTTACTGGGTCATCTCGGGTTTTGGATCAACTCCTGTTTGTTTTTGGCTTTAGCAATACTGATGGATTATTCACCGATTGAAAGTGGACACTGATGGATGAAAGGAAGAGCAAAATGATCAGAGACGTCAATGCGAAATTACTGCCGACACCCTCTTCACTCATTCGGGGGGGCCTCTACATGTATCAGTGTTTAACAGAACAGGTTCTGTCATATTCTGTGATGGTTTAAAGCTCTGGACTCATGGAGTAACCCCTGCTATGACGTCTCCTTACTGTGCTGAGACCTGTGCCAGCTCCAGTAACCTACTACTGTGTTCTTTGACGCTATAGTAGGATCTTATCCCTCAGCTTGTTTTTTTTTTCCAGCTGGCACTGCCATGACTTTATCAGCCTGCATTCCCGCTTCAGTTTTTTGGTCAGTTTTGCCCCCGTAAGTACCCAGGGAATTTTAGAGTGAAGCGATTCTAATAGCGGCGGCAGTCATGTGCGTGTCATACTAAAACATAGCATTGTATGAAGACCAAACCAAGCTCCCTCTACATATTTAAGCATGGCACGATGTTCTACAGCACCCTACATGCTCTCTGCAGCCAGGAAATAGCTGTTTTTTTTAACGCGATTCATCCTGAATTAATTCGGGAGGTACTGGATTTTGTTGGTAAATTCGGTGAACTCGGCGAATCACATTTTTGAGAAATTCGCCCATCTCTAATCCAGAGTAACTACTGTGTGGACAGCAGCTAGATGGGCTGGGAGACTCAGTAAGGTTGTTACATGTATCTGGAACCATGCTGACTACAGTGCAGAAGGGTGCATGAGGGAGGATTCATAGAACCAAGGCAACAATCGAAGTTGTCCTACAGTTGCTCAGGTGGGCTCAAGTCTTGGGAATTAGAGGACCAGGGTAGTTCTTCAAACTTGTGATCAGGCTCTGCGAAATAATATTGTCCATATCCCGCATTGGCTGACTGGACGCTTCACCCCTGTGAAGACAATCAGCATGTATGGATGTACATGATTTGCAAGGATGGATTCATACCTAAGACAGTTGAGAATGTCTTCCATTAGGATGAATGAGCAAAAAGAATGCCACAAAACATTGTCCATACAGCATGTTTTTCTCTGATGTTTTTCACATGATACACCAATTTCCATCTGTTGGATGAAGCAGAAAATTATACTCATCAGAGAAGGTCCAACTTTGGTACTTCCATGAAAATGTTATCATTTTCCAACTTTTTCAGTAGAGGTGCAGTGATCCATCTGCTTCAGAGCCCCATACATAATAGGGTTTGATAAACTGTTGTTTAAAACACACATGGAGCCCTCTGGTTTACTTTGACTGAAAGCTGCTCCATTGTAGTGTGTCGGTTCACCTTCACACACTTTTGTAGCTGACATTCACCCCTCAGATCGATACCACGTGGTGCTCCAAAGTTTCCATGTTGCTTATTTGCAGTGGTGCCATTTGTACATTTTCACTACAGCAGCATGAAAGCCAATAATTATACTTTTTTTGTAATTTTTGTAAATTGTCCCTTATTCCCATGACAGCAACAAGAAATATGTGTGCAGACGTCCTATGACACACCATATACACCGAAGCCAGCTCATGACCCATAGCTTCTATCATGAGTTATGCCCTGCAAACATTAAAATTAAGAAGTGGTCATAATAATGTGGCTCAACTGTGTATATGTAACACATATGCAACTGTATTCATCTAGCAGACACATTTGGAGACACATTTGGGAACATGTGTGAAAAGTGTCTCACAGCACTCCTCAGTAAGTTAGTGTAGCATTCGACAGTATGTATGAAAGTGTCTCACAGCACTTTATAAATTTGTGCCATTGCAAGACACATTTATGCTTTAAAAAGTGGCGCATAACATGCATGTGGCAAAATTGGTCTTAACCTCGCCACTGTTTGTATGGATTGGTACGACAGTTCTGTTGTGACACATTCATTAATGTGGCATGTCGTACAAATCTGTCATGACATACTGTACCCCGTAGACTTGGGGCATGCAAAAGTATTGGGTCTGTCGCAGCATGTGTTAGATTTTGGCGTAGGATAGTTCATAAATCCATAGAACATGGCTACGACAGTTTTTTTTTGGCTCAAAACATGCCAGAAAACTGACACTACCCTGTTCATGCCTAAATGATCTTAAAGAACCTATAAAGTCATATGGCGTCACAGATATCATAAACCTCCTTCTGTGATCCAGAGTTGGGACGCTCTAATTAAATGGGTCTTTTTATATAAACGGCTGGAATGTAATAAGACATTTTCCCGGCAGTGGCAGCTGCTTGGAAAATATTTTGCCAGCTATAGTTTACTATTGCACAGTTAGAAACACATGGAAGGGGTGGAGAATATAAAGAGAGAACAGAAATCACTATAACGTATGGCAGGCATAGAATCTACTACACAGTAAGGAACACATGGAAGGGATAGAGACAATATAGAGAGAACAGAAATTGCTGTAATTTTTCTTTACAATCATGCATATAATGAAGACAGGTAATTCTAATTAACTAAACTTGGTGTATATTATATAAGTAAGAGTATGAGTTACTATGTGCCCGACCTGCATTATTACATGTATTATATTTTGTTAGCATTAAAATAGATATGATAAACTAATTGTAATTATATGTTACATCAAATATATTTGAAGGTATAATATGTCTCCTGTGGACATATGATTGTGCTGTAACTCTTTTGGATTAAATCATTAGTTACAGTGATTGTGGCTAGCAGAAGTGGAAATCAGGAGGTTGCGAATAAGCATTAGGGTGACTTCCTTTCCTTTAATAAACCCTCTAATAAATTACTAGACCCCCAGAGTGGTTTATCTCCTCTATTGACTCCCTAGAAGGAGGGGTGCTGTTTATTGTTCTCAGGGGGGAGCCATGATTTTTCTGCTCCCTTGAATGACATTGTAGGTGAGGGTGCACTTGTCTTCTATTTTAGTCTATGTCTACACAGCATGAAAATACGATCGTTCAGCCTACCCAAAGACTTTAGGAGAAAAAATGAACTGTAGTCTTCTGGTGCTGGTGGTTTTAGGAACATGTTGTAACAGCCGCCGCCGTCTTTCCATCAGTTTCCCGTTCATTTAATTGTACAGCTGATGAAAGAAAAAACTAAAACCAATCACAGTATTTGCTCAAAATGTGACAAAAACCGCGGTCGTGTATTGGACAAAAACCGATCGACTTTCGGAAGGTTTTTGTCTGATTCTGTGTGGCCCTAGCAAGTGAACCTGTTGCTGGTCATTTTTAAACTGGGCATCTCTACCTATAAATAGGATGGGTTAAATAAGGGAACTTCATAGTAACCTTCTTTATTTAGCTTACCAGAATAAACATGTTAAGAAAAAACTGATCTGTTTTAAAGCAGTCAGACCATTTCTAACACTTTGGGTTATATTCAGAGACATGCCTGACATATTATACTGTAGATGTGTTACTACGTCCTACTTTTTTAAGTGCAGTACACACAAATTGAGGGGTTTTTTCCTGTAAAAAAATCAATCTTAACACATAACTTTCTCATGTGAACAGTGGACTTGCATGTCGTCAAATCACGACCCGCTCCCATAATTCTGCTTGCGCCATGTACAAAGATTCATGTAGTTCAAAGAGAGAGCATTTTTATTCCAGGTGGTTTAAATCAGTAGTTTATGAAGTGGGAAAATGACACAGCAAGAGTCTCAGAGAAATGCAAAAACTAAACACAGAACAGAGATAAATATAGTGCACTCACATGAGGAATGACTATCACAACATAACAGAGGCGGGTACCTTCCCTCTAACAAAATGGACTGGGGATGAGCCACTATATCGCCAATGACTGACAACTGTATATAACACTTGGACAGAACACTGCCAGGGGAATTTACCAGATTTGTGCCAGTTTTGCTGTGTAACAATATAACAAGTCGGGGTGAGTAACAGGTGACCAGGATACAAAACACCTTTGCAGGACACGTGGACACTAGAACCAAAGTAGGAGCTGCCTTATATACTCACTGGTGGCCAGGAATAGGCTGAAGAAGCTAGACACTGCTGAACACCATGGGTTAAATGTCCTAAGAGTCTGGCTGCACCTCCCTATAGCCAGGTGAGACTATCCAGCAACAGCAAGGTGCAGCAAGTGTTTGCAGCATGGAGAGAAGCAGCTTCAGCAAGATCATACTTGCCAACTTTGGAAGTGGCATTAAGGGAGATTTTGAATTGCAGCTTGCCGCTTTGATGGTTTGAGTGGGCCACACCCCCTGTTTTACATGACACGCCCTCTTTTGCACAAAGCCACACACCTTTTTTACATCTGTGTAATAACTTTGGAGGAAAGCTGATAATGGATGTGGTATCATTCAGCTTTACTGGACATTGGATAGCCTAAACAGCATCCAAGCTGGGTATTTCCATATTAATCAGCTTTCCTTCAGAGCCTAGCTACAATGTGGTCCCTATGTACCAAGTGATGTCAGGGCAGCATCTCATGATGCTTTACCCTGGCACCACCACTATTTAAAGAGCAACCCACAGCCAGTAAAAAAAGTGCTCAGATGTATAAAGTGGTATAGCTGCCATATAGCCTTAGGCTAAAACCGACCAAACATTGTCAACTTGTGACTATGTTTGGCCCCTTTTCAGCCATATATACTGCTCTAGTGTATATAAAGCATGACGTGTTTTTGGAGCGTTTTGGGCACGATTTTTGCCCTGGCTATTAATTTGTATGGGTGGAAACCTCATCCAAAACCTCAGCAAAAATCTCTCGATACTGCTTTGGTCACTGAAAAATCAGCGTCCAAACAACATAAAAATAAGCCGTGTGAACATACACTAATAAGCATGCCCAAGAGTGTATTCTAAAAGTTACCAGTACTTGACATGGCCGGTACAAATAAAATATCGGCACTGGCCCCTGGCATTAAATCTGTCCCTGCTGGTGGTTTACAAGTGTGGTGGAAAACCTACCATAGCATGACCCTAAGCAACAATGATTACTTGCTTCTCACACTTACCTGACCCCTACGACACCACCCTCCATCTGCTCGAAGCCAGCCTGAAATAATGACACTGACAACCGACTGAATTGAATTGGCCACAGCAGCCGTTTTATTAACAAAGTACAACATAAATAACTTTCCATATAAAATATATATACATATATAAATGCATACATATATAAATAACATTTATATGTGTGCAACCACATATTCACATGAATAACCAAATAATATTAATCTGAATATTGTAAATAAGTACCGAAGTACAACACTCACAAACATATGGGACTGAGTTCCTTGGAGCTAAGAAACCTGGCGACCAAAGCTCCCAAGGGAAAAAACACCATTACCCCCAGCCGTACTCCACTGGCTCGGAGGCACCAAAAGCCATCCTAGCTGGCTCAACCATTTATGCTCTCCAGGGATACCAGCCTGAAAGAGCCCACCATCACCAGATTGAGTAAAAATAACCAAACACTGAGGGAATCATACCCCGAATAACTCCCTCACCAATTTTCTTCCCCCAACTGCAAGAACCCCAGTCGCCACTGTGAGCATGCCATGACTCCTCATGCATGCAAGACCCCCAAAGTGCTCCTTCAATACCCTCCTGTAACCCCAGGAACCACAGATCAAGACCCACCACAGTAAAGTGAGCCCTGTTGGACCCCCAGGAGTTTTCAAAATCATTTCCCAATTCCAGGTGTCGCACAAACACCCCATTCTGAGCCACATAGCTCGCCACATACCTATTAACTTTCACGCTGGCCCAGTTCAAACTGTCCACAGACCGAGCCCCCCTCCAATGACGACAAAATATTATGTCCGACCATACAATAACCATGCCCGGAAAAAACAACCACAACCACAACAGGTCATATTTGATATTCTGAACCAATTCCCGAAATGTCAGGGACCCTAGGCCGTTGCCTCCCAAATGTAACACCAAAATATCCGGGGGCCTGTCAAACTCTGCAAAATGGACCTCAGGCACCACCCACATCCACCTCATGCCTCACCTTCCAAGCCATCGAACCACAGCCACACTTTGGGAGACCCCTAACTGTCGCCCATTCGGCCATATATCTGCTCACTCAGCACCCCAAATGCATGCAAGAATGTCTGAGTATCCACACCAGGAAAGGGGGATAAGCTAAGGACAAACCAAAACATTAGAACAAAACACCATACACAAAAAACAAATATCCCCAACATACCAATCCCTAACGACCCCCAAACTCAGCTAAGTGGGGGTGAATATACAACCTGACTCTGTCAGACTCTCACCTCCCAATTTTACGAACAAACTCCAGGCAGAGGCCTCCAGCCGCCGTCTCCATGGCTGCCCCAATTTGAAAAGAATGTGGGGCGAATTTAGTCGAGTCCAAACCAATCACATCTATACACCGTCTGAAAATGGTGGAAAATTGAAACCTGGAAAGAGAGGACCCCTCCGCATGACAAAGGAGCGGCCCACCAGAGGGTCTCCGGAAGAACCTGAATTCCCTCAAATATGTCAGTGGACACATCAGGGCCCTATGGATCACCCGTAACAGCACCTTTTTCCCTCTGCCTACTGTCACGGTTCATGCCGCGGTCCCTGCCTTGGACCGTCAGCTTGTCCGTGCCTGCCATGTCTCTGCTGGGGCTCCCTGTGTTCTGATATGTACTTGCCTGTCCTGTCCAGTCTTGTTGCTTCCTGGGTCCTGTCTGTGCACTTGCCTCCTAGGGCGTGTGCACGGCAGCTTCCTGCCTATTTATTAGTTTCCTGTTCTGTGCACCTTCCTCTTCACCCCTGACCTCTGGCTATAAGAGGAAGTTCGTGTCTTCACTCTGGGTCAATTCATTGCAGTCTGTTGCTGTGTCTTGCTGGTTCCATCTTGAGCGCCTGCCAGTATCTCTGGACTTAACCCTGGAGATGCTGGTTCAGTTTCTGTGCCATCTGAGCTCCTGACCTTCTGTCTGTCTCCTGTTATGTCTGATGTCTCTGCACCTGTCCTGTGTCCTGCCTTGGCACCTGTTCCTGGTCTGTACCTGCTGTGTTACCCGTCCAGTTCCTGCCGTATCCTGTGGTGTTATGTGTACGTTTATCCCTCCTGTATCCTGCTGTGTTCCTGAGTACGTTTTACCTGCCCTGCTTATGTTCTCCTATGTTCCTGTGTTCCTGTCCTGCACCTCGGCTGTCACCACAGGTAGCCACGTCAGGGGTAGCGACCTGGGGGTCCCGCAGCCAAGTCCATCCCGCTTTGCGGCGGGCTCTGGCGAAGACCAGGGGCCCCTTAGACTCTGCTCCCTGGCGTGGTCCTCCAGCTACCACCTCGCCTGCGGTGATCACAGAGGATCCACACCCGGATGTCAGCGGTCGGCGCCTCAGCATACGTCTGTCAGCGCCGCACCGTTACAGTATGAACTGACCATGGATTCCGCCGGGGTGACCCTGCGCTCGTCTAGAGTGTCTGTCTGTCTGCAGGCTCATGGTTCGCCAGAGCGTCTGAACCCGTTGCCTGCTGGCTCATGGTTCGCCCAGAGCGTCTGCACCCGTTGCCTACTGGCTCATGGTTCACCCAGAGCGTCTGCATACGTTGTATGTTGGCTCATGGTTCGCCCAGAGCGTCTGCACACGTTGCCTGCTGACTCATGGTTCGCCCAGAGCGTCTGCACCCGTTGCCTGCTGGCTCATAGTACACCCAGAGCGTCTGCACCCGTTGCCTGCTGGCTCATGGTTCACCCAGAGCGTCTGCACCCGGTGCGTTGTGGATCATGGTTCGCCAAGAGCGTCTGCACCCGTTGCCTGCTGGCTCATGGTTCGCCCAGAGCTTCTTCACCCGTTGCCTGCTGGCTCATGGTTCGCCCAGAGCGTCTGCACCCGTTGCCTGCGGCTCATGGTCCAGCCCAGAGCATCCGTTTGACCAAGCTCATGGTCCAGCCCAGAGCATCCGTTTGGCCTAGCTCATGGTCCAGCCCAGAGCATCCGTGATTGGGCCTAGCTCCTCATGGTAGTCAGCCAGCCCAGAGCGTTCGTCTGTTGCTAGGTCTCATGGTCCAGCCCAGAGCGCTTGCGTGCCATGTGCTTGCCTAGCTCATGGTCCAGCCAGAGCGTCCGTGTTTGGCACTAGCTTCATGGTCCAGCCCAGAGCGTCCGTGTTTGGCGTAGCTCATGGTCCAGCCCAGAGCGGCCGTGTTTGGCCTAGCTCATGGGCCATCCCCGAGCGTCCGTGTTTGGCACCTCCTTTACTAGGTTTTCCCTATACTGGCTATTATACAGCCTATACTAAGTTTTGTGGTTGCCCACATAGAAGTTGCTGGCCATTGTCCTATGTGGAATTACATTCTGTGATTTGGAGAGGGAGGAGGGGGTTTTGAGGGGGGAGTACTGTCACGGTTCATGCCGCGGTCCCTGCCTTGGACCGTCGGCTTGTCCGTGCCTTCCATGTCTCTGCTGGGGCTCCCTGTGTTCTGCTATGTACTTGCCTGTCCTGCCCAGTCTTGTTGCTTCCTGGGTCCTTTCTGTGCACTTGCCTCCTAGGGCGTGCGCACGGCAGCTTCCTGCCTATTTATTAGTTTCCTGTTCTGTGCACCTTCCTCTTCACCCCTGACCTCTGGCTATAAGAGGAAGTTCATGTCTTCACTCTGGGTCAGTTCATTGCAGTCTGTTGCTGTGTCTTGCTGGTTCCATCTTAAGCGCCTGCCAGTATCTCTGGACTTAACCCTGGAGATGCTGGTTCAGTTTCTGTGCTATCTGAGCTCCTGACCTTCTGTCTGTCTCCTGTTATGTCTGATGTCTCTGCACCTGTCCTGTGTCCTGCCTTGGCACCTGTTCCTGGTCTGTACCTGCTGTAGCCACATCAGGGGTAGTGACCTGGGGGTCCCGCAGCCAAGTCAATCCCGCTTTGCGGCGGGCTCTGGCGAAGACCAGGGGCTCTTAGACTCCGCTCCCTGGCGTGGTCCTCCAGCTACCACCTAGCCTGCGGTGATCACAGAGAATCCACACCCGGATGTCAGCGGTCGGCGCCTCGGCATATGTTTGTCAGCGCCGCATCGTTACACCTTCCTGATCCGTCTTTGATTTCTGAATCAAAAACTCCATGCTTTCCCCCTGATCCACCACCTCTGTAGTCAGTAACACCCTTCTCCCCCCATTTCCCAATTAGGGGACAATAACTCGTCAATCCTCAAAGCTCAAAAAAATGCCAGGGATAAAGCTAAACAAAATAAAACCAATGGTTTCCAGCTCCCTCCCCGAGCGTTCTAAAAGCGCAAAAAAAATGACTGAACGACTAGCATCCCTGGACCCCCGACCATGAAAATATCCCCGCAAATCCCAGGATATGATGAAATCCTTTGTCACATCCTGCGCAACTTGAAACCAAATGCTAGACCTGAAATTAATCTTGCTACCCTGGAGACCGACCACCCGTCTCTCTTGACCAGCCAGAAAGCACAACAATGCGCCGATTTTGTCCTCATCTGATGTAATGTCGCCCAGACCAACAATCCAGTCTACCCAAAGACCCCAAGCCGCTTCATAAGCTTCCCAGGTCCCAGGTCCCACCTGTCAACGAAGACTATATCAAATGATTGGCGTTCCGAAGGCCACAGTCCAGAGGTGACTGGGACACTCCTCCCTGGTTCGTGCCACTGTCGGAGCAAGGGTCCTGAACCGATCCCACTATAAGCGAGAGAGAGTCAGCCACTACATTCTGAGCTCCCGGCACATGCTCAGCACTCACCCACAAATTCAGCACCAGATATCTGAGCAACAAAAGCCGATGCACAACCAGAGGCGACAAGGCCGACAGGCTATTAATGGCATGCACCACCCCCAGATTGTCGCTGTGAAACCGCACCTTCTTATTCCGGAAACGCTACCCCCAAAGCTTCACCAACAACACTATGGGAAAAAGCTCCAAAAAGGCCAGGTTATTCATTAGCAGTGAACCCTTCCAAGACACCGGCCCGGAACCCGCACACCCACTCTCACCACAAATGGCACTGAAACCCGTGCTGCCCGCTGCATTGGTTAAAATGTCCACCTCCTGATTAGAAATCTCCTCACCCAGGAAATGGACTGGCCATTGTACAAATCCAAGAAGCTAGACCAGATCTGCAAATCCTCTCTATGGTCACTAGTCAACCAGACAAAGTGATGCGGCGCCCTGATCCCTGCTGTAATGCTAGCTAAACAGCAACAGAAAACACGACCCATAGGTATAATTCTGCATGCATAGTTAAGCTTCCACAACACTGCCTGCTAGTCCCTAAGGGGGATCTTCTTCAACTGAGCCACTCGCTGAACCTCGCTCCGCAATGACTGCAATTTATCTTCCGGCAGCCTGCATTCCATATTCACCGTCAATACTGATCCCTAAAAAATGTATGCAGGAAGCAGGGCCCTCTGTCCTCTCTAGCGCTAAAGGTACCCCAAAACGACTTGACACCCAACCCATCGTCTGCAATAACGACCCACAAATCAGAGAGCCCCACACAGAAGAAATTATCCAAATAGTGGATGATAGAACTCAAACATCCCGAATGACCCATTCCAAGAATGTACTAAAAGTCTCAAAATAGGCACAGGACAGGGAACAGCCCATCGAAAAGCAATGGTCATTTGTTCGGCTCCTTCTTAGATGCTATCCCAAAAGGCAACACAACCAAATTGGGAAACGGTGGGACCCCAAAAGGTCCGGCCATTCTCCCCAAAGCTACTTCTTTCGCAATTTTTTCAGACACCACTGAAGGATGATCGTAGGCCGACCTCTGTCTCTAAACCTAGTCAGAAACTGGGCCATCTCTTGGAGACTCACCGGTATCACCCCCTTATCCTTTATTATTACCCCCTTTACTCCACCCCTTCTTGAAACATCGGGTAACTGGGTGCAAGGAAGCCCCAGAAAAGGAGCAGAGGTGTTTGAAATGACAACCCGTTCCAAATTTTCACTGGTCGGCGTTAAATTGCCAACAAACCCCGGACTTCTGCCCGACAGTGTGTGACCCTGCCCCGGAGGTACCAGTAGACAAAGCTTGGCTGGCTGAGCCAGCCACCCCAGGAAAGGACTACCCAAACTTCGTGGGAGCCATGACCCTAAATCACAGTCCTATATCTTTATGATCCCAACAGATGGAGGGTCTAACCGCCTTATGCTGACGAAATTGTTCGTCAAAATGGAGCCAAGCCATACCCCCATAATCCCGATGCACTTCTCCAATCGTGTCAAGATAACAAAATTGAGCCAAACAGTTTTCCAGCGCTTTCTCACCAATGACATTAGCCAGTATAGCAAAGGCCTGTAGCCAATTTGTAAACGTTTGAGGAATAAGACGCCACCGCCGCTTCTCCTCGTCCTCCTTTTTTCTTTCATCCTTTTTTGCTTCTGTCCAAATTAAATTTCTCCAGGAGAAGAGAAAAAATTTCCACATATTCATCTTTCCAGATTTTTTCCCTCACCTTCGGCTTCACGTGTGCCCCAGGGGGCCCTCAAAGCAGACATGTACTTCACCCCTGGCTCTGTCATCCAGGTAAATACCCTCCTGCTGCTCTTTATCCATCTGAATGGAAACTGCCCCGTCCACCTGAGCCCAAACGGCCCAGACAAAGGAATAGGGGGAACATCCACAGGGTTAAGGAGCCACACTGCCATAGAAGGGGGAGAGACCCACCCGTCAATTGGCGATGCAAAGCTATTCCCACCCCTCCTGTCTTCAAAACGAGCCAACAGGTCATGCTATGCACCTGCTAGACTCCCTAACTTGACGGAAGTACCCAGCATCCTATCCTCCAACTGACCCGCCTAACTCTGAGCTACTACCCACGCCCATCTAACCCACCCTGGGACCTAAGAATAGGGGGAAACGAACATGACAACGATGTGCACTCACTGGACCCACCAGCCGCTTGCTTGGAATCTTGCGAGTCAGAAGCTGCACGTTGGCCCGGGTCAAGGCCATCTAACCCCGTGAGGGGGAGGCCGACCAGCGCAGGCTGTTGGGATCTGGATGGTGAAGGCCAGGCCCATGTAGCCTGAAATGCAGCTCTGGCTGTTTTCTCGCAGGGGCCAGTGGAACGCCACTTGTCGCGTTCCCCAGAGCTCCTATGAATGCTCTTGGATCTGGAACGCTGCTCCAAGGTACTCTGAAGACTCGCAGCCCCCCTGGCCGGCACATCACCAGCAGGGATGGCCGTAACTAGCGGAGCATGAGGCAGCCCCAGGCCCTGAACCAGCACGAGGAGTGGGCCCGCTGCTCCCCGCAGGGTCCGCTGGCCGCGACCGATGGTGAGGACCGCACCAGCGAGCGAAATCTAAGTGGAAACCGGTTTTCACCAGAGCCCGCCGCAAAGCGGGAGGTCTTGCAGCGGCAGGATACCACCAGGTCGCTACCCCTGATGCGGCTGGTACGCGGCAGCAGCAGAGGAATGGCCAAGAACACGAAGTCGTACACGCCTACCAGTCGGAGCCAGCCAGGCAGGCCAGCACGGCAGGACACTGGAAACAGTGGAACGGAATGCAGAGCAATGGAGACACTACGGACCACGAAACTGAGAGCTATGAACACAAGGATCCAGCAAGGGACCGGAGGAAGTGGGCGGAATAAATAGGATCAGCGCCCGGCAATACCCAATTACCGGTGTGCTGGCCCTTTCAATTTTAGAGAGCCGGCGCGCGCCCTAGGGAAAGTGAGCGCACGCGGCCGGCAGCAGAGCAGAGGGGAAAAGGAGCTCGGCCAGGTAAGCAAGGCGCCGGATTGCAAGTGCGCACGCGGCCCGATACTCGCAGGCGCCGAGCGAACACGGGTGTCCCCGCGGCTCTCACCCTGAACCACGGGCACACCCGTGACACTCCTGCACCATGTCCCAGAGCTAAGCTGTGATCCGGGACGCAGCCATCCACCGTAGCTCCGCCACCACCTCGTTCCCGGTCGCCATGACAGGAGAGCAGCGCGCAGCATGGTCCTGACTGCTGCCATATGCTGTGTCGTCTGCTCTCCGGTGAAAGGTGAAGTCTATATATGACCTCCCCTGACTTCTGTCCCTCCCCCCTCCTTTCCCCGCACATTCTGGCACCCTATCGCCACGCCCAGAGTGCTGGGTCATGCAGGCCTCCCCTATGAGGTTGAGAATGGTCTGGCACACTACTGGAGATTTACCAACT
The DNA here is from genome assembly GCA_025379985.1 of Phyllomedusa bahiana. NCBI lineage: Eukaryota > Metazoa > Chordata > Amphibia > Anura > Hylidae > Phyllomedusa > Phyllomedusa bahiana. The sequence goes on along the minus strand of JAODAL010021085.1, from coordinate 14,132 downwards.
CTTCAGGGAGACCGGGAGGACTCCCCCTTTTCGGGGAGTCTCCCAGACAATCAGGGAGAGTTGTTAAGTATGAGCAAGACCTATGGCAGGGAATAGCAGCACGGTAAACGCAGTAAACGCGGTGCTTGCTGACTTTGTGAGTCGCTGGCGTAAGAAATAGTACTTCTGCATAAGGACCAAATAATACAAAAACATGACCACACATTATTATCACATTATTAAAATATGCATAAACGGGGCTGCACATTTTTTTTTTGTGTATCTTGCAGCCCTGTTTTATAAATGTATGAACAGTCGTACGTCAAAACTTGCAACAAGCATGGCACTTTTGAATGCGCTAAAGATATGCCATGCTTTACAATGCAAGGTATACTATACACTAGATTGATAAACCCACATACCACAGGTTCATAAAAAAATGTGCATTCTACATTCCTTTATATTGATTTAGAACTGGCATGTGGTCGCCACGTTTCATACATGTCGCCTATAATAACTAAAAACTACCATCATACTGTCACTGAATTAAGACCACTATTCAAACAACAATGTTACCACCATACAGTGACCATATAGTGGTAGATACCGGTTGCATATAGGCCCTCTGAAGACTGTACTGTATAAGTGACTACAATACAGTTACATCCAGTGACTCTTCTCTGATTGGAGTCAACTCATTTTCCCTCTAAATCTTCATGGCCCACATTTTTCAGCCCCCTACTTACCTTTTACCAACTTCTATACAAAGTCCCATCCACAGTGCCCCAAATTATAATAATGCATCTCTTGGTGTTCCATACAGTAATAGTATCCTGAGACAGTAAAAGTCCCCCCAAATAAAGTTATAAGGCCAAAGGGCACCTTTTACACTTCCAGTTGCAGATACACCCCCTTTTTGTCACGTAGACCCATGGTATTAGATAATTAACCCCTTGAATTAGGTTGGTAGCATCCACATTAGGCTGATAGATAGATCACCCTTTTAGGTAGTTAAACCCCAAATTAGGTACATAGACCAGAAAATTAGGTAAGCAAATAGGTAGGCAAATCCCCCAAATTAGGTAAGTAGAATATTGTAGGCCCCTCTCATTAGTTAACTCCTTAACGACCGCCCACCGTCTTTAGACGGCGGGCATTTCAGGTCGTTCGTCTGCAGCGACGTCTTTAGACGTTCGCTGCAGACATCGGAGTTTGCGGGCCCGGCGCCGCAATTGTGCTGGGATCGGGGTTGTGCTACACAGCCCCGATCCCAGAGCATGTCCTGCAGGCATCGGGGAGCGGCGGAAAAACCCCCGCAACCCGATGCTTTAACCCTTTGATTGCGGCAGTGCGTTACCGCAGCGCAATCCCAAAAGGGGTCCCTGCTCTGTCGGGTGATCGGAAACCCGGTGACCCGACAGAGCTCAGGGAACGGCTGCACAGTCAGCTCTGGGGACCTAGCGTGGCCCCAGAGCGGTCTGTGTAAGAAGCCAGTGATTAGGACACACTGTGTGCTGTCCTAATCACTGCCTGTGTCAGACTGACACAGATTAGCATGTATTAGCATATATGAATATGCTAATATATTAGTAAGTGTAAAAAAAATGTAAAAAAATGTAAAACAGTTCTCCCTTCATGGGAGTCAAAAAAAAGTACAAAAAAACCCATAAAAAGTGTTAAAAAAAAGAATAAAAAAAATAAATAATAAAATAAAAATAAATATTTAATTAAAAATAATTGTGCATAAATTACACACACAAAAAAACCTACACATATTTGGTATCCACACGACCGTAATAACGTTTAGAATTAATCTAATAAGTTATTACGTGTGAAATGTGAATGGTGTAAAAAAAAAAAAATGAAAAAAAAAAACATTTTTTTTAAAAAATTAAAAAAAAATACTGCAATTATCTATAAGTGAACTTAAACTATTCCCCCATAAAGTACAACTTGTCTCGAATAAAACGAGGCCTCATCCAACTGCATCATTGAAAAAATAAAAAAGTTACAACTGTTGAAACGCATGGAGGCAAAAACGAAAAAAAAATTCTGGTCATTAACTACTTTTCAGGCGTTCGGCTTAAGGGGTTAACACCCAGAATCCTTTCTTTATAGTGTATCTTTAGCCCTGATTAAAGTTTAAAAAATGAAGCTTACCTCTCTCTATTCAGCCATTAAGCAGTGAACTCCTAACGCTGAGGTGGGATGTCGCAGTGACATCAGACTAGGAGTGTTGGAACACTCCTCAGCTACTCAAGACCTATTAAAGACTCCAGTTCTGAACTAATCTTACAATGGTAAATGGCAGGGCAGGAAGCTGGTGGAAGCTGTTGGTATCCACATCCTAACGACATGCATACATTTGAAAAGCAGCATCAACCCAGGTCTGGCTTCTCCTCTTAGCTAGTACTGATGTAGTGTTATGAGAATAAAAGCCAGGGTGGGTTCAAGGAAATATTGGCTGCCCCTAGCACCAGTGAGGACCAACAGTGCAGACTTTGACTTTCTTCACTCATTGTCAGAATCCAGTCTGCACTGTTGGGCCAAATAGCCAAAACCCCTTTAGAAGTTGCCATGGTTGTTACGGTAGTTTTTCTGCAACTGCAGTGGCATCTTGACACATAGGCCAATAATTCTCTCCCTCAACTTGTATCAACTGCACAATCACACACAATGTTTAGTTTACCTGTCATCATAATACTAATTACAGTTGAGGAGGGTGCTTTCAGTGATAGCCCTAGCTACCTACTTCATGGCTTTATGGTACCTGGGGCAAAACTTTCCCACACATGTTATACAATGTCCCTTCATTAATTAATTAATCAATTAATGGAGCTGCCTGATAACAGCAAGGAAGACATTGGTGTACTCATTTGTTCTTGTTGGCCCAATAGAAATGAATGGAGTGGCACATGTGGATGCACTGCTTCATTCAAACTCCTCCTAACTGCTAGATTTCAATGGATTTCTGGACCTCTAGTAATCACTGGGGCCCTAGAAATCTTACATTTAAAACATTTTCTTTAGATAGATAGTAAATGATTTTCTTCGGCTAAACCCTAGATACTGTATGTTTCAATGGAATCCAAGATAAGCTCAGTATTGTGTACAACAACCACTATAGCATGTGTGTTGTAACTTATTCATTATCACCAGAGGAAGATGCAACAATACTTTTCCATTGCAGCATAAAAGGAGGGGTTTACACCTATACTTTTTTTTAAGGAAAAATGCAGCTTTAAAAAAAAAAAAAAAAACGAAAATAAAAAATAAACACTGCATTCAGATATTAGTTGTAAATCAAAATAAGAGGCAATTATGTAATGTATTTGAAATAATTTTTGTCGCTTCATTATCTTTTTTATTGTGTTTTTTATGTCAATGGCACCTTTCAAAAAGCAGCACAAAGTAGGTATGTCCTTTCTTAAGGCATTTTTAAATAGGCTTTTCTATATGGGAAGAACACTGCTATACAATGTACATGCTGCCATTGATAAAATGTTAAGAGCAGTAATAACAATATACATTTGTTAAATCTTTTCTTTTCCCATGATGATAAATTACCTACAGTAGTGCATTGAAGGGTGAAGAATGGGAGAGCAACAGGCCATTAACATATTAATCATATCTAGAAGATTGAAATGAAATGAAATCAGATACCTTTGCATGTTTGTGAGATAGAACATTTTACATCCAAGTAGTGTTAGTGAACTTACCAAGATTATAATGAAAAGTGTTGATACTGGGAATGGTGCACAACCATGCCAGGGAGTGGAGTCTAAGGAGTCCCCTGATCTTCACCCTCAATCCCCGCATGGGGGCTTGGTCTCCCCTGGGGGAAACTACCAGGCCACTACCCCTGATGTAGTCACTTGTGGTTATGGCTGACATGCAGATGAGGTGCAGAATGAGTAGACAAGGCATAGTCCATGTACAGGCAAAACATTCAGGACAGGCAGCGTACTAGCTGGTCGGTAAGCAGACAGAGGGTCAGGGCAGGCGGCAGACAGTTGGAGAGGTCAGAAGGCAAGTCAATAGTCAAAACAAGAAATCGGACACTATGAAAATTGGATGTGTGCTAAAGAGGTCTCAGATAATCAGCCATTGGATCTTGGAAAAGTTGGGTGGCACAAGCTGGCCACTAAAGTAGGAAGGAACCTAGATATATTATGTAATGTAATTGTTACAAAGTTTGTGTGTGTGTATGTATAATATATATATATATATATAAATATATATATAATATATATTATATATATAATATATAACATGAAGAAAGCTGCACTTCCTAAATATCTGTTGATTAATGTAGGGTGCAAGAGATCATGAGCCTGGTGCTTGGATCAAATAGTTAGACAACCAAAAAGAAAAGAAAATGCAGCATTTAATCAGATATGAAGTGAAAATAGTTATGTGGGAAAGCAGAAGTGTCATCTTGTGATATGGGGAAATAAAAACATCTGTTTTTTCACGTATTAAGTGACTATGTGCTGCAACATATATATTGAAATATATCATTATATTATAAATACCCAAGATTGAACTGAGCATGCCCAAACAGCCCAGTAATATGTACTGAAGAACGATCTAGAAGGCAAAGGGGGGGCATAGTTGAGTTCTGACGGGGAGGAAAGACTGCATCAGGTGGAGACATGACAGCTGGTGTGCCAGTAAAGCCATGAGTGTTATGTTAGTATCCTGTTCCTGGCAAGAGTAAAGAGAAGGCCTGGAGCAAGAACAATCCTGATATGGAAAGACCTTGAAAGTCATTACTGGTGTGGGCTGTGGATGTACAGTACCAGCTCTGGAGTGTCCAAGGCCTAGTGAGAGGGCTCTACACCCAAGTCCAGCTTATTAAGTAGATTGGAGGAAGCTAAGATAGATGGGAAGACCAAATGTGAAAGCAGTTGAACAAGTTTGATTTGAGTCCGCCTCCTACTGTAGAGCAGTGTGGAAGAATAGTTTTGTACTGTAACCATCAAGCATTGCAAACTGTAACCATCAAGCATTTTGTGCCATTGTCATTGAAGAGAAAAATGAAGGAGGATATGTTTGGGCCTGGTGCCGACTCGCCATTTCTACCTCTGTTTTTAATATTGTACGATCCGACAGTATGTATGAAAATGTCTCACTACACTTTATAAATGTGTCCCGTTCTATGGTAAAAGCAGTCTCACCAATGCCACTTTGAAACTTGTAAGGATCTGTACAACAGAATTCTGCCAAGCTTCGGCACGTTTGCCGCACTGTACAACTCTAGCGCGACACACCCCTAATCTTTGGTGCATTCAAAAATGTTGTGTCTTATGCAGATTGTGCCAAGTTTTGGCATACAATGGTTCATACATCTATAAAACAGGGCTAATACAGTTTGTTTGGATGGAAGAACGGCAAGCAAATTGCGCAGTCCCGTTCATACATGTTGCCCAAGGTTTTTTCTTATTGCTACATCTTCTGTGATCTTCCTAGAAGGGAGCACACACCTTACACCAGCATAGAGAGTGCTAAGTGGCACACTCTAGTACATGCCCTTATACTAGTAAAGCACCATGTATAAAAATTCATGTTATAACCTTCATGGACCCACATAATATTAATATCTACTTGTCATATTATGAGTAATTAGGGAGGGATGCCACATGGAAAACTAAATTTTTCAGTTTAAAAGCAATGTAATATAATTCTTTGTAAAACCATCTAGGAGTGTTGGTATATATGCATTTCATAAAATTAACTGCTTCTTAAAAACATGGACAGTATATAAGTGCTGTACATGTCTTCCATGTGACTGTCACAACTCTGGTAATAAAAAAAATAAAATAAACTAAAAGTAATCTGAGCTAAGATTTGGCTGTGTTAGCAGCTTTATATAGATTCCCAGGAGAAACTGAACTATTTCAACTATGCATGCAATTTCTAATTTTTGCTACACCTCAATAAACCAGTGCACTTGGGATCTTTTAGGGTTTGGTTACTGAAATAATTCTCCTTAGATATTAAGAAACAAAACGTAACATCATTATGTCCATTAATTAATAGCAGGTTGAATTAAAGGGGTGTTATTGTTTCATTAAATGGTCTTCAGAATAAGGGGACAGTGAATACAAGCAACTTTGCAATTGGATGTCATTAGCAAAGCTGCCTTGTTCTCACAGTGTCCCTTATCTTGTGTTTTTATTTACACTGATATCCAGTGTGGGTCTAATCCCTCCGGATCCCTCCTCCTTGCAATTCACTAGCTGAGAGCTCATTTACATTCTGTACAGCCCCTGGGTCGATTCACGGAGCTGTGTGTCTAACTCAGAGTTAGGGGCCGTAGCATTTTCTGTTTCCACACCTAGCAGAAACAGACTGCAGCATATTGTACAATGAGAAAACATGACAGTTTTGACCCTGTGCCTAACTCTCCTGCATACACGCAGATCTGTGCCGTTCTTAGAAAGCTGTAATACATCTCCAGCTGTGAGAGATCAGAGCTCAGATTAGATTGAATGCAGCAAGTGGTATGTATACAGCTCTTATAAAATAAGACTGATAGGGAGAGACACAGTGATATGTGGACTCAGAGGGGAGGGGGGGGTCTCAGGCCAGCAGTGAAGGGGGGATGATGTCATCCAGCTGGGAGGGGAAGAAACGCCCCTGCATTCACAGAGCTGGGAAGCTAAGAGAAGTGTGAATCAGCCGAAATAAGGAAGCGATACATCCCCTTTAATGACTCAGAGAGTTACTCCCTAGAACAGTTTTATTTTTTCTTTTCTTCACTAGATCTGTATCTATAGATTTTGTGCACACAGTTATAATATGGTTCTTTCTTGTACTGAGTCATAATAGAATATTCCTAAAATTGCATGAGGCCTGTGCTTCTGTATGCCTTCAGTTTCATTTGGAGACAACTCCTCCACACTCCATAGGATTCTGTATTTATGGCATTGGCTTATCTCCTCCAAAAGCATTGCTTCTCTGTCCACCGCCATTTATTCTGTCTGCACAAGAACTTAGGGAGACGTGTATGATCGGGTTTTTCACTTTTTTTTAGCATAAAATGCACCTAAGTAAGCCGGCTCTGATGTCTAATGCGCCTATGTGAGCAGTCTACGATGTCTAATGCACCTAATGAATGTGTTAGGTGCATTGTTCGTAAGACTCAACACTTTCTAATGCGCCTAACATGAAGGGAGTGTTCTGGGGACGTTCTGGGGGCTTTTCGCACTACACTTGTAATATTAGACACATATATGAATGGGGTTTGGCAAAACTAGGCACATTAATGCTCGAACAGGAAGACCTAGTTCAATGTGGCCTGCCTGAGGAATAAGTCGCCACCTCCACTTTTCCTCCTCCTCCTCCTCTTTGCTTTTGTCCTTTTTATCCTTGTCCAAATTAAACTTCTCCAGATGAAGACGGGCAAAATTCTTGACATGCTCATCCTGCCAAATCTTTTTCTTGACCTCCATTTTCAAATGAGCTCCAAAAGTCCCCTCAAAACAGACATAAACCTTGCCCTTAGCCCTATCATTCAAGCAAACAATGTCAACCTGTTCTTTTTCAGTTTGTACTGAAACAATTACACCTGACTCCCTGTTATGGAAAACCAAAGCAGAACTACAGCATTAGTGGGGGCCTCTGACTGTTCCTATGCCAACACAGGAGACACCGCGCTGCACTCATTTTCAAACGGGTCAATAACTTCCTAAAAATTCCTGCAAACTCCTGCATTTGGCCACCTTCCTGCCCCCACCCATGACTTGCCCTAACGGGAATGGAAACACTCGGACCCGTCCCGCTAATGACCCATGAGACATAACAACTGAGGGAAATGGACAATGCACAGAATCATACTCACCAGACTTCACAGGAGCTGTGATACCACCAGTCGCCACTCTGAATCCCGGACAGTTGTTGCTGCTTCCGCGATGATTGTTCCACCTTTGCCTTGAATGGAGTAATCATTTTCATACTCCCCCTGAAAATGGCCATCAGACCATGACACAGATAATGGTAGCCACTGCGGAAACAGCTGAGACAATATCATCTGGCAGGTCCCCGACCGGCACATTGCCAGGGTGACCTGCCTTACCACTAAAAAAGTCGCTGGCCTGGAAGGACCTTGGAAGGGCTCCGCCAGTGCAGGAGAGCCCTGGGCGTGAGGTCAGGACTCAGTCTGTCAAGTGGATGAGCACGCCGCCTGAACAGAACAGGAGGAACAGCGGTGGGAGCAGGAACCCCAGCATGCCGGATCTCATTCAAAAGTTCCTTTACCCCTGTCTTGAGGAAACGCAGAAACGGAGCACACAGGAGGAGAAAAAACTGACCGGGTGTCACAAAGAGCGGGAGCAGCCCACAGCACTTCTCCTGTACTGCCGGTGCATCTGCTCCCGCTCCATGCAGGGTGGGGTATTTATACCCTTCCTCCTGCACAGCAGATGTCATCCAGATGTGTCAGCTCATTGGGTCATGTGGTGCCTCCCTCGATGGGTTGCGCACCACACATCCAGCATCTTACTTTCTGGAGGAAGAAGGGAGTGGCATACCTGTTTCAAGTGTACAAAGGAACAACCCTTATAACTTTTCAAGATTTAGCATCTGGGTATAATATTCCTAATGCCTGTTTATTTTATATTTTTTTCACTATCTACAGCTCAGACACACTTTACAGGTACAACTCCAGAGTAACCCAATAATTCTTCAGGATTTTCCTCTCCACCTTGCGTTTTTATGTTCTCATAGTCTAATAGCCATAACCTTTTTTTATTTTTCGGTATATGGAGCTGATTAAGGGCTTGTGTTTGTGGGATGAGATGAAATTTTTATTGGTACCATTAAGGGTGCATATGATGCTGTGATCTCTTTTAATTAAGGTTTTTGTGAGAGATTTTGAACAAAATACAGCAATCCTGGTAGTAGTTTTTATTTTTATTTTTTACAGTGGTCACCATGTGGTATAAATGACATGCTAGCTTTACTCAGCAGGTTGATACAATTACAGTGATAAACAATTTGTATATTTTTTTATGTTTTACTGATTTTACACAAAAAAACACTTTAATTCAAAAAGGAAAACAGGTTTTTGCATCGCCATGGTCTGAGAGCCATAACTTTTTTTTTCTGTTCATGGAGCTTTGTAGTGGCTGGTTTTATGCCGGGTGAGTTGATGTTTTTATAGGTATCATTTTTTGGGGGACAAGGCTGTTTGATCGGTTTTATATAAGTTTTTTGTAAGGCAGGGTGAAGAAAATACTGCAATTCTAGTAGTATTTTTTATACTACTATGCAGTATCCGTGACAAGTTAATGTTATTCTGTGGGTTGATAAAATTACGGCAAAACCCAATTTATATATTTATTTTTTTTATATATTGAAGTGCTTAAAAAAAATTTTTTATTGTCACAAAACAATATTTATGCATTGCTATCTTCTGATAGCCATAACTCTTTTATTTTTCTGTATACATTGCTGTGTGAGGGTTTTTTTTTAAATGACACTTTAATTGGTACCACTTTGGTTCTTGATCATTTTTTATTTAATTTTATGTGCTGTGGGATGAACAAATATTGCAAATCTGTGACTATCTTTTTTATGTCATTCACCGACATTTATAGGGTAAGTTGTTACGCACCTGGTGACACTAAACATGTATACTTTACTTTTATGTTTTTGGGGGTGACTGCCGTTGTATAGGGGAAAAGAGCAGTGTACGTGTTTTCATTTTATTTTCAGTGTGTGTGTTTTACTTTTTTTTTACACTCTTTTTTACTTTCTCACTTTTTTTCACTTTTCCCCATAGGGGATTTGTATCAGTGATCTGAGGATCACTGATACTAGAGAGATAAATACAGAGCAGAATTACTATGTACTGAACTCTATGGCAACTGTCACTCACCATGCCCAGCAATGCTCCCAATGCAGGTACACAGACAGCAGCATTGATTGTGCTGCTGCTGCACCAAGAAAAGACAGAAGGAGCTCACCCTTTCTGTCTTTGCCTTAGCTGCCACGATCATAATAGATCGCAGCAGCTAAAGCGTTAATCACCCGCGGCTGGAGCGGGCACCAGCCACTGCTGATGCGGCATGAGGCCGGCTGTAATATACAGCTGGTCCCAAGTATGTAGAGATGGGCGAATTTCTCAAAAATTCGGTTCGGTCACTTCGCCGAATTTCCCGACAAAAATAACTTCGGTCCGAATTACTTCGGGAGGAATCACATTAAAAAACAGCTTTTTCCAGAGCCTGCAGGGTGCTGTAGAACGTTGTGCCATGCTTAAATATGCAGAGGGAGCTTGGTTTGGTCTTCATACAATGTTGTGTTTTAGTATGACACGCACATGACTGCCACCGCTCTTAGAATCACTTCACTATAAAATTCCCTGGGCACTTAGGAGGGCAAAACTGACCAAAAAACTGAAGGGGGAATGTAGCCTGATAAAGTCATGGCAGCGACAGCTGGAAAAAAACAAGCTGAGGGCTCAGGTGGCAACATCAGTGACAGAGTGTGGAGGTGACGGCGGCAGCCACAGCAGCATGAGGTCAGACAGTGGCACTATGACATTCTAGAGGTGGCAAAAGCAGGAGTAGGCCACAGAGTGTTACAATGACACAGTTTGTAGGTCACGGCAGCAGCCACAGGAGCAGCATGAAGTCAGACAGTGGCACAATGACATTATGGAGGTGGCAAAACAGTAGTAGGCCACAGAGTGGCACAATGACAGATAGTGGAGGTGACGGCGGCAGCAGCATGAGGTCAGACAGTGGCACAATGACATTCTGGAGGTGGCAAAAACAGGAGTAGGCTACAGAGTGGCACAATGACAGAGAGCGGAGGTGACCTGGCAGCAGCATGAGGTCAGAGAGTGGCACAATGACATTCTGGAGGTGGCAAAAACTGTAGTAGGCCACAGAGTGGTACAATGACAGAGAGTGGAGGTGACGGTGGCAGCAGCATGAGGTCAGACAGTGGCACCATGACATCCTGGAGGTGGCAAAAACTGGAGTAGGCCACAGAGTGGCACAATGACAGAGAGTGGAGGTGACGTTGGCAGCAGCATGAGGTCAGACAGTGGCACAATGACATTCTGGAGGTGTCAAACACAGTAGTAGGCCATAGAGTGGCACAATGACACAGTGTGGAGGTAACGGCAGCAGCAGCATGAGGGCAGAGAGTGGCACAATGACATTCGGGAGTGGCAAAAACAGTAGTAGGCCACAGTGTGGCACAATGACAGATAGTGGAGGTGACGGTGGCAGCGCATGAGGTCAGAGAGTGGCACAATGACATTCTGGAGGTGGCAAAAACAGTAGTAGGCCACAGAGTGGCACAATGACAGAGAGTGGAGGTGACGGCGGCAGCAGCATGAGGTCAGACAGTGCCACAAGGACATTCTGGAGGTGGCAAAACAGTAGTAGGCAACAGAGTGGCACAATGTCACAGTGTGGAGGTCACGGCAGTAGCAGCATGAGGTCAGAGAGTGGCATAATGACATTCTGGAAGTGGCAAAAACAGTAGTAGGCTACAGAGTGGCACAATGACAGATAGTGGAGGTGACGGTGCAGCAGCATGAGTCAGACAGTGGCACAATGACATTCTGGAGGTGGAAAAAACGGTTTGGGCCACAAAAGTGGCAAAATAAACAAGAGGGGGAGGTACGGCGGCAGCAGAAATGAGGAAAGATTTGGCAAAAAGACATTCTGGAGGGCAAAAAAAGTAGTGGGCCCACAAGGGGCACAATGACAAAAGAGGGAGGGACGGCGGCAGCAGCATAGGTCAGAAAATGGCACAATGACTTTCGGAATGGAAAAAACAGGAGAAAGGCCACAGAGTGGCACAATGAAGAAGGGGAGGTGACGTGGCAGCAATGGGGTCAGACGTGGCACAATGACTTTTCTGGGGTGGCAAAAACTGGAGTGGGCCCACAGAGGGCCCAAGACAAGTGGGGGTTGCCCAGGGCCCCCAAAAAAAAAAAAAAAAAAAAGGGGGGGAAAAAAAAGCAGCATGGGTCATAAAGGGGGCAAAAAGACAAGTGTGGGGTGGGTGGCAATACCAGCCCCGGGTAAAGATGGTTGGGGCAGAGGGAGAAACTGTCAGCAGATGTTGGCATCAGGGGGGGTGGGGGCATCAAATAGTGGTTTGAGGCAGGTATTTTTGAACCCCAGTTTCCATTTCTCACATTTTGGGGGGGGCGCCCATGCTGATGTAGCCCTGAGCTTAAGCATTGGTGTGTGGAAACCCCCGGCCCCGATCCACCCTGTTAAACTTGAAAAAGGTCATCGTTCCACTTTTCCCGGGGAAATTAAGGGGGTTTTCCTCCTTGGGGAAAACGTTTGGCCCCCCAGCCGCACGAACCCCGCTCTGATGCACACTACGGGCCCCGGGCATTACAGCTTCCCCACTGCAATTCGGCAATTTCCCGGCCCAACCATCCATTTGGCTCCCCATTAGTCCACAACTTCTAACTGGGTGGCAGAGTGCTGCCCAAAGTAGGCCACCACCTTTGGGTTCGGGGTTTTCCCTAGAGGCCCTTTGTTTCTGCGGTGACGCCCTCCTCACTAGGGGGGGAAAAAGGAAGCTGCTCATCAGTCCCCCCAACTTTGGGTTTCCCTGCTGTTTTGGGCCGGTACTGAAACTCCTACCCCCCACCTTCTCCCACACCGGGGTTTGTAGTCCGTGAGCGCGGGAAGAACCCCCCTAAACCCTGTCAGAGGGGGGACAAAGCCGCAAAAAGGGCAGGGGCCAAACCTGACAACGGAGGTTTTTTTCCCTTAGTATTTGATTTTGTCCTCCCTCTCAATACTAAAAAAAGGGCTCCCTTTTCTGGACCGGTAGCGAGGGTCCAATAGGGTGGAACCAAAGTCCCCTCTCCGGTTTGCTCACTAGCCGGGCAAACACATGCTGCGGGCCATCGCACAATAAACTCCGGGGGGCCCCTTGCCTCCCATCTCCACTGTTTTTCTGCCAGGGGCCCTTTTGGGGGGTTTAAACTGCCCCCTCTTCCTAATTTTCCATCTCCTCCCCCAGCTGCTCCTGTTTCCCTCCTCTCTTGTCACCGGTGGGAAAATCCACTCCTTTCACCAAAAAAAAAGGTTTTGTTTCCAAAGGGCCCTCCTCCCCCTCCCCATTTCAGTCCCCCCCGGACTAATGTGGGCCACGAGATTTAGTCGCCACGCCCTCCATCCCCTGCCCAGATAGATTTTTTCACATCTTTTCCGGGACTGAAGCATGGTTTGACTTTAAATTCATCCCTTAGCCTGGCGACGAAAAAATAACGGGGCCTCCCGAATGGCCTCAACAAAGGGAAGGTGTCACGCATGAGCGCCCACTGGCTGACACAAAGTTACACAGGGGGGTACTCCTGTCCGCCTGGATCTTTAAAAAAATTCGTTAAGGGCCCCTTTTCTCTGTTCAAAAACCAGTCGTCCAACATGTGCAATTGGAAATTTCCAAGGGTTTTGGAAAAAATTGCAAAACAAGTGTTTTTGGGGGGAGGCCTTTCAGCTGCTGCAACCCCGAGGAGGGTTTTCCGGTTTTGTGGGAAAGGGATAAAATGCATGCACATTTTCCGCCCATTTTCAAATCCTTTTCGTTAATTTTTTGGGGAAATTTTTCAAAACCCCCCTTTTCAAAACCAGATTGAACACGACCCCCATGCGGGGCGCATGGACAACCCCCTCCTCGTGCAGCGCGGACCCCATGTTACCCCCCATTGCCCCATCACCAGGGGTCCGATTTGCATTTCCCCGGGGGAAAAAGGGCACAAAATCGATTTTTTCTGCATGCCCGGGGACCCATTTCCCCCCTTTGTGACTTCGTTCGCCGAGGCAAACCCAGGTGTTGAACTTGTGACCCCCGCTGGCCCTACACATGGGGTATAAAGGGGGAGCAAAATTGTGGAGGCTAGTGGTGGGGTGGGGAGGGGAGGGGGCGGGACTTTGGCGCAGGGGGCCCAGTTTGAAAACCCGTGGAGGGGGAAAGCGTCTCCCTGCCCAAAAAAAAGTTTTGGGTGTCCCCTGGGCAGAAGCACATTCATTTCATTGGCCAAAAGGGGACAGAAACTGGCCCTGACTGAATTTTTACAGCTCCAACTTCCCGCTGCCGGGGCCCCCCTTTTGAAACAAACCATAAGCTCAAGGACGGGCCTCCCCTTCGGGTTTAAACAT